>MU837172.1:25820-50977 GCA_029603245.1 Rhizopogon salebrosus TDB-379
TTACCGTTCCGAAATAGTTCGGCTCCCAAATCTGAGAAGAACAAGGTACGTGCATTACCCCACTTACAGCAGAGGTCAAGACCTCCACCACCGCTCGGCAAGATATTTCTCACTTCATGTTTAAGATGAAACCCTTCCCCTCGCGCACCACTAGGGCCCGCCACGCGCCCCCGCACGGCGCACATTGTATCGACTCCCACTGGCTCCTACACCGAAGTGCAGCCTCAGCTACAGCCCTCTGCATCAGCACTGCTGCCTCTCACGCCCCCACCAATTGCACCTCTGTGCTGCCTCCCGTTTCGCATGCAACCCCTCATCCGCAAGCCCGCCACCTTCCTGCCTCCCAGCGCCGTTCTTCATGCAGTGCACTGCTCTCACTCCCACGACGAACCCCCTCGCGCCTGTGCAATACCCTCACTTATTGTAGAATAGGATTATAAATTGTTTTTATTGTAGGCAATAGATATGTTTTCTAATGTAAATGCGTACAGAGGAACACGAGAGCCGGGAAAAATCTAAACACAAGTAAGGTAAAGCGGTCCCCATGTTGAAGGCAAAGTGCAATATGTAGAGATGGCGATGATAATTTACAGTCCTTCCAGAGGGTCACAACGACGGAGACTTGCAGGGTGGTCGAAAATAACCGAGAGCATGGCTGAGTGCGAGTGACATTGTTGAGGATATATGTTGAGGAGGTAATCGAGTTGGGCGTCCGGGTCAAACGCTGTCGTCCATGAAGAGGAACGGTGCAGGATGCGTCGACAATCAATAATGACTCATTAAAACTTAATGTCGTTGATTTAGCCGAAGAGGTTTTCGAGGGCTTCTTACTGCATTCTTACGTGACGCTGCACGTACCTTACTTGGGGAACCGAAGTATTTCGGAACGATCACTCTCGTCAACCACGACTCTCGCCGCATCTGTGACACTCCTTGGAAATTTCCTTGTGGCAATGGGGGCGATATGGAGGGGATCCGAATAATGAACACGGGGTCCATTGGGTGGAGATTCGTGTAATGTAATCGAGGGGACCAGGATGACGACCCGAGGAAGTTGGGAAGTTCCATATGATTTTTTACTCCTCACCGACTTTGTTTAGTTCTGGAATAGTCAGTCAGAAGAACGTCACCGTATCCAATGATCAGGTGAGCGCTTCAAGGCCATGGCCTACACTTCAAGTTGGGCCCTAGTGGTCTCAGCATCAGCTAAACTTCACCTCACTTTTTGGTACTTTTCAGCACCTTTCGGCACTTCAAGTGCTACTGAGCACTTAGTAGTAGCAACAAGGTTTAGCTGAGGAGGTTGCCTATTAGGAGCCGTCTCATATAGACTGCCCACCGGTGGCCGATACACTGACACAAATCCAGAAATGCAATATCAGATCAGTGGAGAGTTGGTGGAGAATTGTTTGGTCTCACTCCAAAGCTAAACAAAGTCGGTGAGGAGCAAAATTTCGAATCTGGTCTATCAATATGGAACCAGTTGTAATAGTGACCGCGGAACCTGTTCACATGAGACTATGTTCAGTTGACACCACCTCCTTGGATAAATTGGATAGGAAGAAGGGACCTAATCCTAACCAGGAAAGGATGCGTAAGGGTTAAGGTCACCTTGCACCACACCAAGGTCCTTCGAAATTTCGACCCTCAATGCTTCTACTCTTATCATGTCCCCGTTTCCGTCATTTCTCCAACTTCGTGTCAACTTTATCTCCTCAAGGAGTCACGCCCTCGAAATCTCAACGATATTCAGTCATTTAAAATTTGAACACTAATCGAATGGATGTTTCCACCTCTGGCCGCTTCTCGTTCTTCACAACGACACTATGCTGAAATTCAAATTTTAAAGTTCTGGTGGTTGGTCTGGCCCGAACTCTGCTGGAGCAGTGCTTGAGGAGCTATAAGAACGCGCACCGATAGTATGGGCGAACAGGGAAGATCAGTGATTTGGCCTGGCTAGGTATTTGACTTTCACATTCAGTAGATACATCACCTGTGCCTGACACTTGAACTCACATGTAGAAAAGCTTGACACGCAAGTTGTTGTTCGTCAAAAATTGCGCGAGGTAACATAGGGACTACGTCATTACGCAGTGGAGGGGACTGTCCGGTTATTATATTTCGATGCCGCAACTCAACTAACACCTCACCTCCGGTCGATTATGTTGCGAAACCATCATTCGTATTTTTTCCCTTCTCGCATATGCACAAAACAGTAGCTGTGTCCAAAGGCGTTGATAGGATGATGCAACAGCTTGCTACGAAATATCGGACCTCTATGTCACCTGGGTCGGGCCTGGAGTACCACTGCCTGTTGGTCTCGAGGGAACATCATCCACACTTCGATTCTTATCTTTGTTGCCGTTGCCGTTCTCGCTCCCCTTTCTGCTCGGTCTTCCTTGAACTGTGACATACTCCCAACGTCAGAGTCCGGAAATCGGTCGATGTGACGTTCTTCTAAGTTCTGACTGACAATTCTAGAACTAAACAAAATCGGTGAGGAGTAAAAAATCGTATGGAACTTCCCAATTTCCTCGGGTCGTCATCCTGGTCCCCTCGACTTCACATTACACGAATCTCCCCCGTGTTCATTATTCGGATCCCCTCTATATCGCCCCCATTGCCACAAGGAAATTCCCAAGGAGTGTCACAGATGCGGCGAATCTATTCGTTCTTGGCTCCATCAGATGTCATATTGTATTACACTTGTTCGGTTCACAGAGAGCTGGCGCGATTGCTTCGCATGCCCTCGAGAAATACTTCAGTCAGTGTTTGGATCTGAGCTCAGAACACGCTCTTCATGCATATACATATGCCATGTCTCGAATGTAGTCCCCCATCACCTTTTCAATTGATCTGAGTGAGTCCTGCAGAGATTCAGAACGACATTCTCACTTCTCTGATGCACTGTCCATATAGCTTTACTTCTGCGTTGAAGTATCGTTTCCAAGAAATATTTCTGCTTCATCGCGCCTTCATACAATCATTCTGAACAGATGAATAGTGAATATGGGCGAGATCACAATTGTGAACAAAACTGGCTGTGTTATCAAGGTCCGCATTGTCAGGACTAACGGATGATACGTCCGAAGACATCCGACGAATATATGACGAGCTGTCAAAGAGTCAATGCGTCGGTAGGGGATTCATAGCGTACCTGATAATTTTTCACTCTCCTCTCTATATAAGACACCAGGTATCCAGTAGTGCACCTCAGTCTTTCTTTCCCGACTGAGGTCCTGGCAGTGAGGTGTGTATAGTTCGTCTTCCTACAGTAGCTTTTGCCCCTTCCTAGACTCGTTATCTAGGTTTGTAACTCACCGATAATATTAGTCTTTCTTTCACGACTGAGACTCGTTATCTAGTCCGACACGCATCACAAACGATGGAGACACCGGGAGCAATGATTTCTATATGATCGATGACCAGGCGAAGCACGGTGCTTCGCCTGGTCATCGATCATATAGAAATCGTTTCAAAGGCATAGCTGAAATTCTCAAGTAGCGTGGTTTTGACGGTACCGACAAGCTTTGTGCTTTGTGTCCAGGCTTCAAATGCAATCCACATGTCGAGGGTTGTTGCTGCCAGCGTCTATTGTACAACCAACCAGACTTCGTGGATATTAAATCCAACCTCGAGCTGGCCTGTGGAATACGTGGTTACGAGGTCCTATTCCTGCCGAAGTTCCATTGCAGACTAAATTTCATCGAGCAGTGTTGGGGCTACGCAAAGCGTATGTATCGGCAATTCCCACCTAACTCCTCAGAAACAGTCCTTGAGCAGAATATGCTCAAAACTCTTGATGCTGTGCCACTGACATCCATGCGCAAGTGAGACGTACTCATTTATTTTGAATCTTACATTTTCTTACTATAATTCATAGGTTTGCTACTCGATCGCTATGGTTTATGCATGCGTACCGCAAGGGATTACGGGGGAAACAAGCCGCATATGCTGTCAAAAGATATCGTGGTCATTGCACTCTCCCTTTATCTCTTTTCGAAGACCTCAATACTCTCAACTAATAAAGCATATATACCTATCTACTGATTCTATACACATACTCACTATCCAGCGCCATTTTAACGTACTTTATACATTTATCATTCTTAGAGATTAGTACGGCGCCGAAGGTAACACAATGGTAACACAATGGTAACACCCCGGTCACAGCACATTCTCATTCTCAGCAGCTGTAGGTTCATTCATTCACTGTGCCGAATACTTTGATACACTTCGCCAGTAGCTACATTCATCTAGCTCAGCGCCTTATGCTCATCGAAAAAAATGAAACAGTACTTACGCACAACGCGTTTGCAAGGTCATGTCGGTCTGGGAAGTGTAAATGTTAGGTACTCCCGTAGATGTGTCATTGAATATCATCTCTGTGAAACCACGTGGCCAAGAATTCCAGGGAGGTGTGATGTCTCCTGAGGTGTACCTCTGGTCAGGAGTGTCATACATGACCATGGCCATGAATGAATTTGAGAAAGCGGTGATGAATTGAGAATTGTTGTATGCGGGACCCAGCCTGAAACCGCGTCCATTAGAATCCGAGTAGGGGTGGATCCGTTGCACTGGCTTACGAAGTGAAATAGTACGCAAGATCTTCTCCATGCAAGCCTGGTGGAAGTGCAAACTCCCCCTACTCCTGCTAAGTATCCGTAAACTAGCTTGACTTGCCTAATAGCTTACCTTCCAAGCTCGTTCTCCGAACGCTTCCAGCAAGAGATAAGTAGGGCAAACGAATATTGCTAAATCGACCCATGAAATCAGGCAAAGAATAAGTTCCTTGAAGGACAAACGTACATTCACCCATCACGAGGTTTGCCTGGTTAACATTATTTCCCAGATCGTGGTACAACACCACTGCTCCAGCAGCCTGAACAGGACCGAAGTTCGGGAAAAGCTCCATGACGTAATCTGCAATATCTAATGTCATCGTTTGGTCCACAAAAACGTTGCCCTCATGCGTATTGGTTACCGCAAGGAGGTAGTTCTAGGCGAAGGACCTGAGTTCAGCAAAGATGCTTTCACGTATCATACGTACGCCATTCAAGCGACCCTTGCTGATTGTTATGGTAGGTCTCTCCATGATAAAAGTGCCATCTACCACAGGGACAAACACGAATGTGCCAAAGAAGCCATTGAAGCTGATGTCATAGTTCAGAGTTTGAAGAGTATTAACGTCTGCGGCGCGCAAACAAGAGAGCGTATCCAAATTTGAGCCACAGCTATGATCCAGGATATTGACTGGGAATGGCCAAATTAAACTTCCTAAGGACTCACTTTGTTCCATTCACAACCTCACTGTAGAGAATCTGTACCGATAATAAGGACAAAAAGCCATCGATTTCATGAATAGAAATCACCTCAGGAATTCGGTCATTGTAGCTGTACTGTGACGGCAGGAACGTGGAACTTGTCATAGCGGCTTTGAAGAGGGGAGGCTGTGTGTTTCCCCCATGAGCAACAAGGTGCTGTAGGACTGAACCGGCACCTAAAATGATGAGGGTAATTAGTAATGCTAATGATGACGAAGAGGGCTTTATGCAACTGACCGGCTGACTCTCCCCATATTGTGACTTTCGTAGGGTCGCCACCAAAACTACTTATCTATGCCTTCCTATCAGCTGAACTACAGCACGCAAGTAGGTATTTTTACTCACATGAGCCTGAACCCATTGTAAAGCGTAATTTTGGTCAACTAGAATGTTTTAGCTTAGCCCATCTGAAGAACTGTCAGAGCTTGATAGACACGTACGCAGTCCAGCGTTGAGTGCTCCCCCTTCTTTAACCGCTTCTCCAGCAAGGAAACCTAGTCAGCAGTGAGTAAATTGAGAATCATAAGGAGCAGCGAAGGCATATTTACCGAATAAACCGAGGCGGTACTGAATTAGGACAGTGATGACGCCATGATTAGATTCTATAATTAGATCTGCACCATTGAATGGGCTCGCAGCAAATTCAACATATCTGTGATAAATTTGTTTTATCGAGACAAGGAAACGTTTCATATGTGCTACTTACCCTCCTCCGTGGATCCATACAACAACTGGGAGCCCTCCTGACGGGGCGGTCACGACCTCACTTCCAGGAGTATATACACTACAGGACGCAGCCACCGGTCGTAGTGACAGCAGTATCGTTCTACGGCAGGGCTCACTTTAAGAATAAACAGTCTTCCGACTGGCTAACGGCCCTTTTGCTCAAAGAGGCGTTTTGAAAATGATCAATCGAACTGTTGCCCACGGACGCTTGATAGCATTCATTTGGTTGCATGGTGGCTTGTTGAACCGCTGACGTAGTTGGTGGGTGCTGCGGAGCTGCCCATCTCAAATTACCTATGTGGTTGAAGTGAGCTAAGATTGTGTACCACTGTGACATAGAAACTGAACCCACCAACTGGAGGAGCCGCGTACCGTATTCCAAGGAAGCTGGTGACGTTTGTCGTTGTGTCCACTGATCCCTGGTACTGCGCATAACCCAAGTCAATGATGGGTGTCGACGTGGAGGCGACTGGAGAAGATAACGCTCCTAGTGCGAGGAAAGCCTGGGACACAGCCAGTAGATGGATTTTGCCCATAGTGCACGTAGTGAAACAACTCAGACGAGGTTATGTAATCGGAAAACGTTGATGGGCCGCTGAGAAAGATCACGGGCGATGTCACGGGAGACGATTCGACCGACGGATACGGATCGGGCTGACCAGCACTGGCTGTTCTGAACGGAGAACACTTATCTATGCGTTGCATGACGTTTGAGACTTGAGGCATTTGAGAAATAATGGGCTGAAACCCGATGGGTTTCTCGGCCCGAAACGCCACTCCTGGGGGGGTCCGAAGTGAGCCGTGACTGAGCGGATTGGCACCAGAAGCCCAAAGTCACTTCAGACGCTGAGTGACGCGTCGAGCAGCTGACTAAGACAGGTGATCAATAATATAAGGAAAGTACTAATTAAAATATGCGAGACACAGCTTCTGAGGAAGAGGTGGGCGGGTGCGAGATAAAGGACTGGCGCCTGGCGCGCAGCTGTCGTTGTGCAGAAAAAGTCTTGCGCCGAGCGTGCCAGTAGTGGGACGAAGCAAGAGAGCGGAGTCTCAAAACTCACTAGCCACATAGACATTCTATGTTCGTGCTCGTACCTCACAGTGACTTACTTAGAATTCAATTGGAGACTATGGTGCTGCATCCGTCCAATTATTACACACACATATATACAACACAGTTGAGCACGTTGACAACGTTGACATACTCACATACACACTGGCGATGTCGCCTGCCATTGCCCAAACGTAAGTTCAAACGGGTTCCCCGATCCATCAGTGCACCTCCCCTTCTAGCACCCAAGTGCACCATTCCCGCCTTTCTGCAACATCTAGTGCACTCTCATTGCCCTTCAATACTCCCCCGGCTCTCTAGCACGTTTCCAACCTCCATGCCATACTTGCCATTTGCACCCTCTCGCTACCGCCCGCCGCTACCGTCCACCGCTACCTTCCACCTTCTCGTGCCACCCCGTCGACTTCCACTGACTGCATATTCGCTCCCGGCTCTCACTCCCCCTGACGCCGCGAGAGGCGTGCCTGCTACTATGTTCGACGGTATTGGGCCATTTTCAGGGGCATATTCCCTTTCTTGCGGCTTGAGTCGCCCCTGAATCAACAGTCTCTTTAGCCATCGCCATCATGAGCGTTTCGATGTTCGATCTAGCAACGAGTCACAACGGCGAGGGCCTCTTTTTGTTTGGTTGGTCATTCCGCATCCGGTAGAACTTGGGTTGCTGACCACATCATTACTCATGCAGTGGAACATCAAGCTCGAGGAGGCTTTCATTATCACAACTCCTAACTCTGCCAGGCTCGACACGATGAGTACCCCGGTTTCCACCTGTGAGTTTGTATCTGTTACTGAGTGTAGATCTCACGTGTGCTGCCAGTTTTCGCGATGCATGACATCATAGACGAGACATCTTGATCACGCACGTCCACCTCTTGCCTGATGTTTTGGCCGTGCGTCAACTTTCACGCGAAATATATTCGTGGTGCCGGGGTGTTCCTCAGCGTCGACTTGTGGGGATCTTGCGCCGCTTTTTCCTGGATTCCCTGGATCGCTTCCTGACGATCCAACGCTAATTGAAATTTCAGGGAGAAGACCAAGGTCACGGATGCGAGATAGAACAGTGGAATGTTTCTGATTGCTTCCTAGTATCCGGGGAAATACGGATTGCGCAGATGGCCGTTTGGATGGGAAACTCCCAGTGACGATGCAAATGCAAAAATGGTATCATATGTCACGGGAGTGCGCTAGTATTGGACTTGCTGTCGAGTTCTAAGTTAGTGGGCATGGGTGAGATGAGTGAGGCGAAGGGGAAGCGCGAGAGATCACGGCATAACTCTGCCAAATTTATTTGTCGACCTGTACGGGTGAACACGAGAGACACATAGATGAGTAACATCGACATACCTCAAACGACTGCCCCAACGTCAAAGGGGCTAACTGCGATCCCTACTTGCCGCGTGTACATCGATATCAATAGATTTTAATAATGTTACAAGTCATGTGAAGATGGACGTATTCTACATGCGTGTGCTGCGAGAGGTTGAACCTGCGGTGTTCATAACGCCGTTCCCCGCTCGAAACTAGCCCGAATCTCTGAGGTATATTTGTCGTAGTATCGTGCAATCTGTTGCTCGTCTTTAGCTTATATTTCAAGGGCGTCGGCTTCGGATAACACACCTTTTTGTTGAACACACGATTCCGCTCATTGATGTAGGTAATGTCGCCCTCATCTTCGTTAAGCCTCTTTCGGGAGAATTTGCCCTTCTTGTCAATGCTACAGCGCAATTTCAGTGCTGTGGGGAAGACAAGTAGCATAACAACATACTCTCTGTTGATCTTGCCAACTACTCTGTCGATAGCGTCCTCAGTAGGCTTATTATCGGCATATAATAGAGTATTAGCATCCCGGTAGAAGCTTTCTGCAGCCATCCGTTGTTCTGCAGTTGGAACAATCTGATAAACGTGGTAAGTAAGAAAATAAAAAAGGGAAGGCGTGCGGCAGTATTGACCTGTCCACCCGAAGGATCGAAAGATGTGAGAGCAGACGACGCCGATGGCGTGCTGCTCCCAGACTCGACAAGCGACCCAGGCGCCAACCCCAGCACGATCTCTTTCTGTCGACTGTATGCAGCAAAGTCTGGTTTGATTAGGTCAAGGTCCTTCTTGTAGCGTCGTCGAGCTGCGTGGGCATCGTCTACACAACATATGAGTGACATCATGCATGAGGAAGCCAAAACTTCGCACCGTGAAACTCATAGTCCGCTCTCCGTGCTTTCCTCGCTTTCTTCTTTTCCCAGTTCTCATTCTCTTCTATCGTCCACTCCCAATTCTTCTGCCGCTCCACATCCTCTCCCCGTTCCTCAGCTTCTGCTTGCGTGCGCAACGTCTCCGCAAGTTTCCTTTGTCTCTCTAGCCGTGCAGTATCCCTTGCTGTCATCTTGGCTTTAGCGGATTCTTCAATCAGGGAAGCGCGGTTCGCTTTCGTCGATGAACGCTGTGGCATAATGAACAATGTATAAGGTCCTGAGTTGAGAAGGGCTACGCACCATCTTTGCTCTTAGCTCCTCCATTTTTGCTTTTCTTGCATCCATCGTCATGGCCTCCTGCTCCGCTTGCTTCTCTTCGCTGCCGTCTCGTGAAGCCATTTGTTGTGTAGAAAGGATTTCCCAGTGAACGTTCGCCAGTAATGGAGAATTGCATTGCCACAGAACCGTGACGCTTATATAAGCCCAACTACGACGTTCAAGTTGTGCTCTGAATAAATGTGAAGATGAAATTATTATAATCAGTGGATTAGTACTATGCTGCCCGTCTGCGAACGACGTTTCACCATGGCTTGTATGAGCCCCTGGTATTCTCTCGGCATCCCGAGGGTAGACGCTGCACCCATTCTTTTTGCGACACTCACAACCAAAACCACATCGCCTAACTCAGATGGAAGGTGTTTGATGATGCGAAAACCCGGCCATGTCTGGGAATATCTAGGAAGCGACGACGTTAGGTGAGGTTAACATCGACATCAAGTTGTGTTCAGACATTAAGGATCACTTAGGTATGCTCAGACATCTTGCTCATCTAATTGTATTGTCTGGGTGTAAACGAGGTATCATAATTCCAGTGCATGGTAGGAAGAACAATGTCAATGACAGAACAATCGAAAGCAATGTGGAAAGTGCGTTCAAACAAGGGAGTTGGCATGCGAGAGCGGTAGGTAGTTATTTCCTGTGCTTTCTTGTCGATCTCCTATCAGTGGCGTTCTTGGACTCAGAGGCAATAGTTGCATTGCGTTTGCCAGCAGCCAGCATGACGTGGCGGAAGGCCAGGCTCGTCGTCCGAGTCCGCGGTCACAGTAGCCTTGGATTTGCCGTTCAAGCGCTTGGCTGGAGCTCTTCTTCCTCTGTTTTCGTCAGATCACCGGCGTCACCATCGTTCGGTAACTCCGTCACTTTCTTTATAGGTGGCGGCCGGGCCATCAGAAAATAGGTGAGTCTTAGACATGCTGTATTTTGTAAGCCCAATGCTTCTTTCCTACAGATTACGACATGAAACTGTACAACAATATAAAGCAATGTAAAAGATCAGTTCCAGCGTTTTTGTACTATCCCTTCCGGTGCAATCGAAGTCAGCAGTCGCACTTTTTCGCGGTGTTTGTTGTGACGGACAATGACTCATTGTAACGAAATCGTCACGTTTCCCTGCCAAATTGTGTGACCCGCCGACTTCTGTGGGGTGCCGATTGCACCGGAAGGGATAGTAGCAAATCTGGTGCTTTTACATTGCTTTACAGTGCTTTCCAGGGTGTCATATCGTAATATCTAGGAAAGAAGCATCTGTCCTTACTAGATACGGTCATATCTAACTCACCGATTCTCTGATGCCGCCGCCCGCCCGAGATGGACGTGAGGGTGAATGGTTGCGACCAGGTGATGAAGGTAGTGACGTCAGTGGGGCAAGGTCGCGAGCGGGTGGTGGTGGGGATATAGCTGCCTTTGCGGGAGGGCTGGGCGGGCGCTCGGAGTGCGGAGCATGAGTCTTGGCTGCGGTGTTGCAAGCCACCATTTGCGTGCGCAATCGAGATAAGTCATTCCCACCTCCACAAGAGGTTGAGGGCGCAAACTCATCATTGGTATCGTCTCTTGCCGCATCACGCCCGTTCTCGTGCTGCGATTAAACAAAAACGTGAAGGAATGCCCTACGTGTTCCAGTCCTTCAATAATTTACCCTGTTCATTGGTAAATCTTCGATAGATTCGATTGCGTGATAGCAGGAGTCGCGATACTTGAAATCACCATCTTCCTCAACCAGAGGTTTCCAGCACTGATGCCGAACTGGACTAAATTTTAGCAAGAAAATAAAATTGAGCCACGTAGTGGTAGGTATGAACGCGAACCTGTATGCAAGTATAAACAAACAAGAAGTTTGGCAGAAACCTACACGCTCGAGTGAGTGACCACCAAGAAAATTGCCCATCTTCCGGGACATAGCCGACAAATAGGGGCTCCGCTCCGAAGCAAAGCGAGAAATGCATTTGCACTCTGTCGAATTTTGGCTTCTTGTAGCGGTTCGAAGGTTTTATAAAGATCATACACGAGTAATGCACGTAGCAACACAGAAATTCAAACCTACGCTTTCGAGCCTCAGCATACAGTGAAGTTCTTGCTCTCACCAATCGAAGAGAGAAAATAGGCTAAGACAAGGTGGATTGCTCTCATGTGTGTGCATCGATCGCCATCATGAATGGGTGGAGACGCAGTAGCTGGGTCGGTTGCTTGCCTTGTCGAATGGAGAAGAGAAGAAAAAATTAAGCTCATTTCTTGGAGAATGCATGTGACATGTGACAGTAGCTAAGACATTACTAACACGTGCTCACGTGATCGCGCGCTTGACGCAGACAAAGGTATCGTCTAGCAGCATTCTAACACCAGATCCATAGCTAGCACATGTCTGACGAGCACACTGTAGATGGTATCTACGCGATGCGATGATGTGTGTACATAATGCGTATGTGTCAGCAGTTACGTGTTCGACAATTGTGGTGATGCCGTGATCCTTAGACTGGGACTCTTCGAGAGGAAGTTCATTTTGTCGGCGAAGACTTCCCAATCGATGCGGGATAAATCAGGAGTCCGACCTCGTGTTACCGATTGCGTTAGCTGAGCCTCTCTTAAAGCCGACTGGCGAAGGCGCCCAATGGGCCCACACCCCTCATCCCCCGAGTAGCATCCATTTCGCCATGGCTGGCGGTATTCCTCAAGATAAAGCTGCCGCAATAGCAATAGGACTAGAAGGCATTTTGTATGGCGAGTATATCGCAAATGCGTTCATTCGTTCCATGCTAACAAATGTTGGCTTTTTCAGGCTTTTCACTCCTCATGTTTTTCGGTACTATCTGGGCGTTGACCTACAAACAACGCTTGCGGAACATCAATCGCCCAATTGCTTTCGTGGCCATCCTGCTGTTGGTACTGAGCACTGCAGTTAGCTCCTCACCTCTTACATCTAATGTCATCCGCTGAAGTCTTTTAAGCACATGGTCGTTGACATGGTTCGTATCGAAAATGGTTTTGTCAAGTATCGTGATACGTTCCCAGGCGGCCCAGCGGCGTACTTCGCAAATATTAACGAACCGCTGTTTGTCGCCAAGAATTTCATAGTTGTCTTTCAAACTTTAGTTGGTGATGCAGTGCTGGTGGGCTCAGTTTCGTCTGCCAGATTATAACTCTTGGCTCATAGAAATGAATCTCTGGGAAACAGATTTATCGCTGTTACGTCGTTTGGCAATCTATCTGGATTATCATCGTACCAAGCTTGTTGTGGTGCTCTTCCGCAGGTATGTCAATCATAGTCAGGAAGTCATGTGCTCTGACGTTCCCTCGAAAGTGACTGGTATTCTGGCGCCTTACTGTGCTTTGCAAGCGACTAGCAATACCACAAACATCTTCGCGAAAGCTACTTCACAGTGGGTGACAGCATACTTTGCCTCGACACTTGCAACTAATTTGCTGGGTTCGGGTAAGTGCAGTTCCGCGTGAGCGCAATGTCGCGGCCCCCTACTTACCTCACTTTTTCAGGATTACTGGCATATCGCATCTGGATGATCGAACGCAGTGTGTCTGGGGGTCGCGTCACCAAGAGCCCCACGATGCATATATTGCGCGTGCTTATGGACGCCGCTATTTTGTATTCCGTGGCGTTCTTCATAGCACTAGTCTGCTTCGTCATCCCGAACAACGGAGAAGTTGTTATGCTATACATGGTGATTTCGCTATGAATGCCTGATATCGAACATCACTGAGGTTCGATCTGATAGGTGCCACCCATAGTCTCCATTGCCTTCTACATGGTGCTTATTCGCATCGCCATCCGTAAACAAAATCTCAGTCACTCGTCAGCCCGTGGAGGGTCGACCGGTGAGACTGAACGAGGATTACGGATGAAGCCTTTGCAGGTTCACATATCCAAGTTGACGCACAATGACGGTACTTCAACATACGCATCAGGCAATCAGGGCAGACCGTCGTCAGTCAAGAGAGATTCTGCGGAATTGGTTTCGCCTGACGCGCTTTCACCCTGAATGCAAGGCCCAGCTGCTCCCTACCTGCGTGCTTTCCTTGCTTTCTTCTTTTCCCAGTTCTCGTCCTCTTCTATGGTCCATTCCCAATTCTTCTGTCGCTCCACATCCCTCAGCTTCTACTTGCGTGCGCAACGTCTCCGTTGTCTCGCTAGCCGTGCGGTATTTCTCGCTGTCATCTTAGCTTTGGCAAACTCTTCAATGAGGGAAGTGCGATTCGCTTTCGTCGATGAACGCCGTGGCAGAAGGAACAATGCATGAGGTCCTGAGTTAAGAAGGACCACGCACCATCTTTGCTCCTACCTCCTCCATTTTTACTTTTCTTGCATCCATCGTCATAGTCGCTTGCTCTGCTCGTTTCTCTTCGCTACCGTCTCGCGAAGTCACTTGCTGTGTACAAATGACTTCCCAGTGGATGTTCAGTTGGCCAGCAATGGAGAATTGCATTGCCACTGAACCGCGATGTTTACATAAGCCCAACTGCAATGTTCTAGTCTTCATAAATATGAAGCTGAAATTAATCAATGGATTAGTACCATACGGCGCCCGTTTGCCAAGGAAGTCACAACATGGCCCGTACGTGTCCCCTGGGATTCTCTCATTCCGAAGGTAAACGTTGCACCCTTTCTTTCTGCGGCATTCGCAACTACAACCACGCATTATGTGTGCCTAGAAGTAATATCAATAAACGAAGCGCCAGCGCATAGACTAATGACCACTCTGATACCCGCCATTTGAGATGGTAAGCGTACACCGCGGGAGCCAACTTTCGGTATTCACGCTTATATGTTCGTCCAAGTACCACGTCCGTTCTGACCGTGACTGCAATGCTATTGTCGAAACTGCGGTGGAGAAGCCACGTAATTAATGGCTGAACGCATGACGTCAACTTTGCCCTTGTGAATCACAGGTCAAGGGGATCGCATTCCTTCTATTACTTTTAGCCATGATACTTGCATGCAAAGAGACCGCGGACTATATGTGCAGCTATTGTCCTGATTGTAAGACGTCATCTTTCTCCTGCAGCGCGTATCTGCAGCTCATTGTCACACCTAAATGATTTTTCCTGAAAGAGGACGGGCGTCAATATTGGAGATTAGAAGCGCACAATTTCCTTCTGATTTATTTTCCCTTGAACATAGATCAGATGTGCGGCAAGAAAGGGTAACACACATGATGCATGAAAGCCTATATAAGAGAATCAACCCTTAAGCCAGCAGTCACCATCATCTCTCGCAACTTGGCGACATCTACCCGAGGAATAAATTCGACCTCAAATGGGGCCGCACGGGATACAATTGTATCGCTGAAAGTGTGTATGTTGATCGGGGCGTCGGGTCGCTGAGCAATGCGGAAAGACCAGAAGAGAAGTGCGAGACTGATGTACAATGATTAATTTGCGAGATGCAGTCCGGGACATATACTGTCAAAGGAAATTGAGTGTTACTGCTCAGTGGCGTAAAGCAGAAAGCTTACCGTCTACCAAAGCCATACGTGAAGGACTTCATGTCGTCTCTAAGGCGGCCTTCTGAATTAAGCCAGCGTTGAGGATCAAATTTTTCTGGATCAAGGTAGGCAATAGGATCGCGAGAAATAGCCCTGAAAAACTGTAGTAGCGAAGATGATGCATATAGTGGAGTAATCTTACCAATGGCACCCATAGACTGTTGCACCCTTAGGGATGTAATATCCTTGCTGCGCAGAAATGAGTATGTGGTGTAGGCCATGAATTCAATACCCTGACCCAAATAACATCCCTAATTGCGCAATGGGGAAACCCTAAGGCCAATGTCAGCAAGGTGAGAATTGTGTCGAACTCAGGACTTGCCTATGGGAACGACAGGTCTCCATCTCAAAGCTTCCCATATGAACGCATGCAATTGAGGGAGAGAGCTTTCATCTCCGAATCCTGGTGCTGTTGCGAAAGATTGATCAAGAAGTCAATGAAATTATACTTAAATTCCAGCATTACCTCTGGCTGATCCAATGATCCCGTCAAGCTCTTCGTGTACTTTTGCCTGAGCGAGTGGATGGCACGCCGCAGCCATAGTGACATTGGTTACTGCAACAGAGGTCTGAACAAAGCATCAGTAGTTGGAAAAGACGACAGAGTCACATGGCTTGCCGTATCAGATCCCGCCCCAAAGAGTGACCCAGCGAGATAGGACATCTCATCTGTCGTGAGCCCGTGTTGCTTGATATTTTCCAATAGTGTCTTAGCGAAGGAGGGGCCCGCTTTGTTTTGCCCCTAGCTCCAAAAAATGATAAGTGACATGTTTTCATCGAAATCATTGAAAGGACCTGACCATTTCACTCTTCACGCGCCCCAGTTGATGACTGTACAACCCTAGCTCTTGACGACGCCACTCAGTGAGTTGTTTCCCGTAACCAGGAAAGTAGCGCAAAATAGGTACACGATCGACGAGAAAAGCTCCTGGGCGCATTACGATTTGGAAAACCTCCATGACTTTGCGGATACGGGCAACTTCAGGATCGTCGGCAGCAGTTGGTGTAGACTTCCCATAAGTCACTCGAAGAATGACAGATGCCGCAAACCTCGAGGCATCCCATATTCTATGAAATATTCGCGAAAGGACACCGCAAGGACATACCGACTGGCGTGCTTCTGGTGGTTCTTCGGGTCATCCAAGACATCCAATATAAATATTCTCGCATTCTCGCACTGCATATCTCGGTATGCCTGCATTGCCTTGGGCTGCAGATGTGTATGCACCGCTTTGCGAAAACGTCGAAAGCGATCACCGGAAGACATGAGAATACGCATCCCTCTTGAAAGTATTTCGCCCGCGGCAATGGACCGAGGACGATCCATGAGTGAACCACCTTCCTTTTCCATGATCTCCGTGGCTGCCTGGTTTTGAAAGAGTCGATCTGCGAGGAGACTCAAAGTATGGATAGTTTACCTGAACGCTGCCAATGACGATTATCACTTGGCTGCCTTGTTGAAACGATACCAGAGGTCCATACTTGCGAACAAATTCGGTGAATGCATGAGCAATGCTGAGAGCATGATCAGTCTCGACCATGGAAAATGATGTTAATACCACTGACTTAACAGTAGGCAGAGCGTTGCTCCAGAACCAGCGTGGGGGAGGTCCAGGTGGAAGCCGAATGCCATCCTTACTATACTCCGCTAGCGAACGTTTCTTGTACACCATAGCAAGTTGAAGTATCGCTACGATGACAATAAGACCAGTAGTATAGTTGGCCCCTGAGATGCTAGATAAGATCATCTGGAAAAGATTTGACTGAAAAATCTGCTTCTTAATCGTCATGGATGTGTCTGATGACAGAGCTGGGAGCAAGGATGTCGTGCGTCTTATAACAACTCGACTGCTTACTAGAGAAGGCCGAGCCAAGTTCACTGGTTCAACGAGAGGTGAACACGCTGTCTTCAAATTCACATTCGATCCACGACTCTTGCTCAAGATCTCCCAAACCATCAGAGAACTTCTATGCAGCGGTGCTAAGGAGCACCTTGTCAACCATGAATATCCATTCAGGCGAAACAATGGCAACTCGAACACTTCTAGTGCCGGACCTCTCCAAACGCAGTCCAATCGCCGTCAAGTTTTGTAGCGCGTGCCAGTTTGTGATGAACGGCGCGTCTAAAAGAATCAGTCTCAGGGGGAAGAGGTGGGAAAGTGTGACCTTCCACGCCGTGTTGCCGCCGAGGTGGGAAATATGGTAATTCGACACAGTTCGACAGTTGAAACGAACTGCTCTTCACTTTTGACTCATGATGCTGGTAGCCATCGGTGTTGCAGCAGTGTCTGGAAGCGGAGCCTCAAATACGCATAACGTGACTTAAATAGTTATTTACTGCTCTGCTACACCATGCCCACTGGAGTCCAGACCAAAGCAATCGGCATCTCAAAGAGCTGCAAAACACGTTGCAAAGGCCCGCGAGATCCCCGTTCCTCAGCGCTCAGCTTCTGCTTGCGTGCCCAATGTCTCCGCAAGTTTCCGCTACCTCTCTAGCCATGCAGTGTCTCTCGCTGTCATCTTGGCCTTACGGATTCTTCAATGAGGGAAGCGCGATTGACTTTCTCGATAAACGCTGTGGCAGAATGAACAGTGTACGAGGTCCTGAATTACGCACCATCTTTGCTTTAGCTCCTCCATTTTTACTTTTCTTGCATCCATCGTCATCGCCTCTTGTTCCGCTTACCTCTCTTCGCTGCCATTTCATGAAGTCATTTTATTGTGCATATGAATTTGGACGGTGTTCGGTGTACGATACTTGTACTCAGTGATGAAGGCACGCGGTAGGAGGGAGCGCTCTAATCATTTATTGCATGTGTCCTTAAGTACTATGTACATCAACACTCCGCTGCAGCTGGTTGCGATGCATGGGCCATGGTTTGGCATTCACAACACATTTGTCGTGTACAAATGATTTCCGACTAACGTTCGAGAAGCCTCGGGCGCTTATATAAGCCTACTAAACTACATGGTATTCAGAAAATGTTCTACGTACTTGAATGGATGTTTTCTGACAAGAAATGAGAAAGATAGCTTTTGGGTCGTGGCAAAGGATGAGGTGTGAGACTGGTGGTAACCTATCCGCAAGCTTGTTCAACCCAATCTCATTGACATGTCACCCATTGCCACGCCACATACAGAAACAAAATGCGAAATAAACTGGAATTTAGCCTGTGCTGTCCTGGCTCTTAAGTCAGCAGTCATCCTCGATCCGTATACCCATCCATCATCATCTCTCGCAACTGGGCAACATCTACCCGCGGAATAAATTCAGCCTCAAATGGGGCTGCACGGGACACAATAGTATCGCTGAAAGCGTGGATGTTGATCGGGGCATCGGGTCGCTGAGCAATGCGGAAAGACCAAAAGAGAAGTGCGAGACTGATGTACAATGATTGATTTGCGAGGTGCATTCCAGGGCATATACTGTCAAAGGCAATCGAGTTTCACTGATCAGTGGCGTAAAGCAGAGAGCTTACCGTCTACCAAAGCCATACGTAAAGGACTTCATGTCATCTCTAAGGCGGCCTTCTGAATCGAGCCACCGCTGCGGGTCGAAATTCTCGGGGTCTGGGTAGGCAATGGGATCGCGAGAAGTAACCCTGAAAAAATATAGTAGCGAAGATGATGAATATAGTGAAGTAATCTTACCCATAGACCGTTGCACCCTTAGGGATGTAATATCCTTGCTGTGCAGAAATGAGTATGTAGTGTAGGCCATGAGTCCAATACCCTGACCCAAATAACATCCCTAGTTGCACAATGAGGAAATCCTGAAGCCTACGTCAGCATGGTGGGGACCGTACCGAACCCAGGACTTGCCTATGGGGTCGACAGGTCTCCATCTCAGGGCTTCCGATATGAATGAATGCAATTGAGGGAGAGAGCTTTCATCTCCGAATCTTGGTACTGTCGCAAAAAATTAACGAAGCCAATACAATTATACCCGAATCTGAGCGTTACCTCTCTCTGATCCAATGTACCTGTCGAGCTCTTCATGCACTTTTGCCTGAGCGAGTGGATGGCACGCCGCAGCCATAACAACATTGGTTATTGCATTAGAGGTCTGAAAACCATCAGTAAGTTGAAAAGATGACAGAGGTCGCATGGCTTGCCGTGATAGATCCCGCCCCAAAGAGTGTTCCACTAAGATAGGACATCTCATCTGTCGTGAGCCCGTGTTGCCCGGTATTCTCTAGCAATTTCTTAGTAAAAGAGGGGCCTGCTTTGCTTTGCTCCTAGTTCCAAAAAATGATAAGTGAAATATTTTCATCGAAATCATTGAAAGGCCCTGACCATTTCGCCCTTCACGAGCCCCAGCTGATGACTGAACAGCTCTAGTTCTTGACGACGCCACTCATTGAGTTGTTTCCCGTAACCAGGAAAGTAGCGCAAAAGAGGTACGCGATCGACAAGAAAAGCTCCCGGGCGCATTGCGTCTTGGAGAATATCCATGGCTTCGCGGATACGGACAACTTCAGGATCGTCGGAAGCAGTTGGTGTAGACTTCCCATAAGTCACTCGAAGAATGACAGATGCCGCATACCTCAAGGCATCCCATGTTCTATGAAATATTCGCGAAAGGACATCGCAAGGACATACCGGCTGGCGTGCTCTTGGTGGTTCTTTGGGTCGTCCAAGATATCCAATATAAACACTCTCGCATTCTCGCACTGCATATCTCGGTATGCAAGCACTGCCTTGGGCTGCAGATATGCGTGCATTGCTTTGCGGAGGCGTCGGAAGCGATCACCGGAAGCCAGGAGAATACGCATCCCTCTTGAAAGTATTTCGCCCACGGCAATGGACCGAGGACGATCCATGAGTGAACCACCTTCCTTTTCCATGATCTCCGTGGCTGCCTGATTTTGAAAGAGTTGATATGCGAGACTCAAAGTATGGATAGTTTACCTGAACGCTACCGATGACGATTATCACTTGGCAGCCTTGTCGAAACGATACCAAAGGTCCATACTTGCGAACAAATTCGGTGAATGTATGATAAATGCTGAGGCACGATCAGTCTCGACCATGGAAAATGATGTTCATACCACTGACTTAACAGTAGGCAGAGCGTTGCTCCAGAACCAGCGTGGGGGAGGTCCAGGTGGAAGTCGAATGCCATCCTTACTATGCTTCGCTAGCGAACGTTTCTTGTACAACATAGCAAGTTGAAATACCGCTATGACAATGACAAGACCAGCAGTAGTATAGTTGGCCCCTGCGATGCTAGATAAGCTTTGGAAAATATTTGAGTGGAAAATCTGCGTCTTAATCATCATGGATGATGTGTCTGATGAGTCGAGCAAGCATGTCCGGCATCTTGACAGCTCGAGCTAAGTTCGCCCACTTATCTCCCGAACCCTAGAGAGGGAGCAACCCTACGGATCCGTTGCTTTTTAGCAGCATGCTAATAAGCGAGTTATTAGCCGGCTAACAAAACATGCTAATATGTAATGCTAAAAACTCACAATAGTGACGTTCACAGACTGTAGCGTTTCGAATCGTTTTCGTCGTTGTTTTCGTGTTTGTTTTCGTGTTTCTGGAGTCGTTTTCCAGTGAGTTGTTTTCGTTCATTGTTTTCGTCCGCCATGAACGGCACGGCATCGGAATATGAAATTCGGTGTAATCCGAGCTACGGCGAGTCGGTGACATCTGACACACCATGACACCCATGGGCCATGGCTGCCGAGGGAGTTGTTGCACAATGCAGGCACGCCTCGTCAATGCGAAGGAATTTGCAATGGCCAAAGCCAGAAAGAGCTGCTGTCCTCCGAAATCCCGCACTAAGCCCACTGCTGCCGACTCGGAAATGAAGGAGAACTTTGATCCTCCGAGTCAGGCTACTTCAACCTTGTTGCGTGAGTGATTAGATAGCATACGAGGTCATCCAGTTGAGCTGTGAGCTCAGCAATGATACCAGCAAAGGACCTGTCTTGGATCTCATCTGCTGCTAGTTGCCTCTCAGTTTGATGAGGCATGATGGTTCCATAAATTCAAACTCAGGCATGAGAGGAAAACCGTTTTCGTGCTTTTTTGACAGGATGATCAAAGTTGAAAACTGTTTTCGACTGTTTTCAGCATTGAAAACAGAAATGAAAACAAGGACGAAAACGAGTCAAAAACGCTACAGTACTGTGAACGTGCCTATTAAATAGCTGATGAGTCAACCTACCAAGGTCCAACTGGAGGGATTGCCCTTAAGTAGTATGGATGCGTTGAGCGTTCGACGTTCCTGATAGTGCTAAGCATCATGACCTCGGATTCATGTCAATGTATGCCGTTCCCGAATCCCAAATCCCGATAGGCAACGACACGGGTATACCCCCGGTGTAGCCAGCATTACCTGCACCCACACCCAGAGGTACACCCACACCCTCATGGGGGGTGGTATGGTGACCAGCCCTAGAGGTCCACGCATTATGTATGGCATGGTGCGCCTAGAAACGATATCAATATTTCATTAGTGATCAGTCTCTGATATCCGTCCAAATCTGAGATGGTAAGTATGTGGGCATACAGTGCCATACACCGTGTGGGCCAAATTTCTGTATTCACGCTTATATGTTCGTCCAAGCACCACGCCCGTTCTGATCGTGATTGCAATGTTATTGTTAGAGTCAGTCGAAACTGCGGTAGAAAGATCATGTTCACTAATGTGAACACATGACGTCTCAATGAATCACAGGTCGAGGAGATCGCATTCCTTCCATCACTCTAAACCATGGTACTTGCATGCAAAGACACCCCGGAGTGTATGTGCAGTTATTGTCCTGACTGTCAGACGTGATCGTTCTTCTGCAGCGCGTATCTGCAGCTCACTGTCACACCTAAATGGTTGTCCTGAAAGCGGACTCTCGTGTCATGTCGGGGATTAGGGGTGCACAATCTCCGTCTCCCGGAAGCTGATTTACTTCCTCTTGAACATAGTTCAGATGTGCAGCAAGGAAGGGTAAAACACATCATGCATGAAAGTCTAAGAGAATCAAAACTCAGATCAGTACTCATCTTCAATCCGTATATCCATCCGTCATCATCTCTCGCAACTTGGCAACATCTACCCGGGGAATAAATTCGACCTCAAATGGGGCTGCACGGGACACAATAGTATCGCTGAAGGCGTGGATGTTGATGGGGGCGTCGGGTCGCTGAGCAATGCGGAAAGACCAGAAGAGAAGTGCGAGACTGATGTACAATGATTGATTTGCGAGGTGCATTCCGGGACATATGCTGTCAAAGGTAATTGAGTGTGACTGGTTAGTGGCGTAAAGCAGACAGCTTACCGTCTGCCGAAGCCATACGTGAAGGACTTCATGTCGTCTCTAAGGCGACCTTCTGAATCAAGCCAGCGTTGAGGATCAAATTTTTCAGGATCAGGGTAGGCAATGGGATCGCGAGAAATGGCCCTGGAAAATGTAGTAGCGAAGACGTAAGGCCCCCTGAAGTAATCTTACCAATGGCACCCGTAGACCGTTGCACCCTTAGGGATGTAATATCCTTGCTGTGCACAAATGAGAATGTGGTGTAGGCTAAGAATTCAATACCCAGACCCAAATAACATCCCTAATTGCACAATGGGGAAATCCTGAGGCCAATGTCAGCGAGGTGAGGATTGTGCCGAACCCAGGACTTGCCTATGGGAGCGACAGGTCTCCATCTCAAAGCTTCCCACATGAACGCATGCAATTGAGGGAGAGAGCTTTCATCTCCGAATCTTGGTGCTGCCGGGAAACATCGATCAAGAAGTCAATGAAATTATACACGAATTCAAGCGCTACCTCTGTCTGATCCAATGATCCTATCGAGTTCTTTATGCACTTTTGCCTGAGCGAGTGGATGGCACGCCGCAGCCATAAAAATATTTGTCATTGCAATAGAGGTCTGAGCAAAGCATCAGTAGTTGGAAAAGACGACAGAGGTCGCATGGCTTGCCGTATTAGATCCCGCCCCAAAGAGTGACCCAGTAAGATAGGACATCTCATCTGTCGTGAGACCGTGTTGCTTGGTATTCTCTAACAATGTCTTAGTAAAAGAGGTGCCCGCTTTGTTTTGCTCCTAGCTCCAAAAAATGATAAGTGTCATATTTTCATCGAAACCATTGAAAGGCCCTGACCATTTCACTCTTTACACGCTCTAGCTGATGACTGTACAGCCCTAGTTCTTGATGACGCCACTCATTGAGTTGTTTCCCGTAACCAGGAAAGTAGCGCAAAATTGGTACGCGATCGACGAGAAAAGCTCCCGGGCGCATTACGATTTGGAAAACATCCATGACTTTGCGGATACGGACAACTTCAGGATCGTCGACAGCAGTGGGTGTAGACTTCCCATAAGTCACCCGAAGAATGATAGATGCCGCAAACCTTGAGGCATCCCATGAAATATTCGCGACAGGATATCGCAAGGACATACCGACTTGCGTGCTCCTGGTGGTTCTTTGAGTCATCCAAGATATCCAATATAAATAATTTCGCATTCTCGCATTGCATATCTCGGTATGCAAGCACTGCCTTGGGCTGCAGATGTGTATGCACCGCTTTGCGGAGGCGTCGAAAGCGATCACCGGAAGCCAGGAGAATACGCATCCCTCTTGAGAGTATTTCGCCCGCGGCAATGGACCGAGGACGATCCATGAGTGAACCACCTTCCTTTTCCATGATCTCCGTGGCTGCCTGATTTTGAAAGAGTCGATATGTGAGGAGACTCAAAGCATGGATGGTTTACCTGAACGCTGCCGATGACGATTATCACTTGGCTACCTTGTTGAAACGATACCAGAGGTCCATGCTTGCGAACAAAGTCGGTGAATGTATGAGCAATGCTGAGGGCACGATCAATATCGACCGTGGAAAATGATGTTCATACCGCTGACTTAACAGTAGGCAGAGCGTTGCTCCAGAACCAGCGCGAGGGAGGTCCAGGTGGAAGTCGAATGCCATCCTTACTATGCTTCGCTAGCGAACGTTTCTTGTACAACATAGCAAGTCGAAGCACCGCTATGACGACGACAAGACAAGTAGCATAGTTGGCCCCTGTAATGCTAGATAAGCTTTGGAAAATATTTGAGTGGAAAATCTGCGTCATGGATGATGTGTCTAATGACAGATGGTTGGGAAGAAGCATATCTTGCATCTTATAACAGCTCAGCTGCTTATTAGAGGGACGGCCGAGTTTCGCCGGCAGGCACCTTGTTCACAGGTGAGGTGAGAGGCGAACACGCTGTATTCAAATTCACATTCGACCCACGGCTCAGGCTCGAGATCTTTCAAACTATCAGAGAACTTCTGTGCGGCAATGCTAAGGAACACATTGTCAACCATGTAGAATATCCATTCAGGCAGGACGGTGGCAGGTCGGGCACTTCTAGCGCCTAACCTCTTCGAACGCAGTCCAATCGGCGGCGTGCCAACGGTAAAACGTTTGTGATAACTGCAACTTTGGCACGTATAAAAGAACCAGTGTCGAGAAGCCTCGCGGGGAAGAAGTGGGGAAGTGTCACCTTCCACGCCGTGTTGCCGCCGAGGTGGAAAATATGGTAATTCGACACAGTTTGACAGTTGAAACGAAGTGTGCGTCACTTTTGACTCGTCATGTCGGCAATGACGTGAGAAGCGTTATCGGCCTTCCAGCCCATTATTTAATAGGGGAGTTCAAAGTCTGATTTGGAAACCGATTTGGACGGACATGGATTCGGACGTGGATTTCGTAACTTACCTGCAAGACAGCTCGCGCCCCGTTGGAATCCAAAGCATGGATTTCGGCAACATCCTGCAGACGGGCCTTGTTTACTGCTTGCGGATCTGTTGCATGCTACATCATGTCGAAACTAAGGCGATCAGCATATCAAAAAGCTGCGAAACCCGTTGCTGTGAAGGCCCGCAAAAAGAAGCCCACTGCGGCCCCCTAGGCCGGATACTGGTGACTCCGACTCGGACACATTGAAGAGAACGCTGCTGATGCAGGTGGGATTAGTGATGCGAAGAAGACGCAGGTTATGATTCTTGTGCTTCCAGTTGAC
>MU837172.1:58635-79864 GCA_029603245.1 Rhizopogon salebrosus TDB-379
AACGATGAGACCTCGTACACCTCATGCACTTCATTTTCTTGAAGCATTTATAGAGGGTAGGGCAGAAACTTTGTTTACAGTTGTTACATTGCGTGTTGAAGCACAATCACAGAAACCTTGTTTACAATTGCTACATTGCGTGTTGCAAATAGGTACGTTCACAGTAGAGTTTTCCGCCTGGTTTCGACGTTGATTTCAAATTCTGGTTTCGATTTTCAAGGGAAAACAAATTGGTTTCGACTGTCGCTGGTTTCGCTATTGGTTTCATCGGCAACAGCGGCAGGATCTTCGGACTTTGAAGTTCGGTGCAATCCGAGTCACTGCCAGGTGCAGAAGTTTTGTGTGCTCTCAGTCGTTGTCTATGACCAGCTCGGTGAAAGACTCACTGCCGACACGCCTAGCTAGTGCGAGGAAATCAGCAATGGCAGAGGCCATTTAGAACTGCCGTCCTCCAAATCCCACGTGAAGCCTACTCCCGCAGATGAAGGGGGATATGGATCCCGGGGTGGCACCGGAATGCATTCGGATTTGCATTACTTAATAGCAAGGTGCCGTCGACTGGAGATTGGCCTGTAGATATCTACCGCCAGCTTGCTGTTGCTCTTTTTCTCGACCGCGAGGACTCGCAGTGGAAGGATGCAGATGTAAACGATCTTGCTGATACCGTCAAAAACTGTGTGACAAGGTGAGTTCTTGCTGCAATCCTCTAACTGAAGTGATTCGATGTCACAGACCAGCCAGTGCTTGATTGACCAAGACCGTGAGCACGAAATGATTGCAGATAGTGATATTTTTAATGCATGGGGTATGTGCCAGTGAGCATTCGCATTATGAACTAACACATTTCTCTGCACAGATGAAGTCAAAAAAAAAGTTTCCATGGTATAAACGAATGAACTTGTTGTACAGCGAGAGTCCTGTTGTGGATCGCTCTGCTGTTACCAACAGTACCTCTCAGTTAGACTTATCTGTCCTCGACCGCTCTCAGTGTATACTATTGCTCACCGTCAAGTACGTGTTGACATTGTCCACAGGTTGCTCGAGGGCGGTTTCAACTTTCTGGTGGTGACAATGTGGGTGGGTGTATATCATTAGACTTGGGGAGTGAAACTAAGTAGTAGCGCAAAGCGCACGGGATGGAAACAGGAAGAGTGAGGAGTTCCCGTCCTTTTGTTTTCACTTATATTAAAAATCTCTGGGTAAATGTTGTCCTTGATGAGGCCTGGTGGGAGCTGAACGTTTGAACAGTCGACGACTTGACTTGGTGCAAATCTGCTGAGAATGTGATGGTCACATGTGAGTCTGACCTGTTTGGTTCAGGCCTTTTTACTCAACCAAATCTGCAACCAATTCAACAAACTGTCTACCGTAGTACCGTGCTGCTGCTGCATTAGTACTTACACCAGCTGTCTATTACTGTCAAACACACTCCATGATGCGGCTTTCTGCTGTGAAGAAAGATGGGCTTCTACTGGCGCAGAAGGAGGCGCGGTGGAGTGCGTTGGGTGCCGGACGATCAACCGCAACACGTTGATTGCTATGAGGTTTGTCTAGTTTGTCTGCCTTCAATGAAAGCTTGCAATTCACTAACAGTGTTAAGAAATTGCTTGACAGACGTACTCAAAATCAATCACTTTTAGGGAAACTTTTAAGCACGACTCAAAACAAACCATGCACTGGGGCAGACACATTCAGGTGCGGCTTATCAGACATGTTGACCTCAAACTCGATATCTCCAACTAATCAATAAGTAGTTTATACATCATCAACCTGGGCATTTGCCATGTCAGAATCCGAGCCCCCACTGGCCAATAGAAGCCTACGCAGCACGGATCGTGGACTCAGGTCAAGCTACTCATCGAAATTTAAAGTCTTGAAGAGGGTGTCATGAAGTCAAAGTTGTACTCATCTTCCGGTTCGGAAACTGGTTGTCGGCCCTCCGGTCTCTCTCGACGGCCAGTAGTACCCACAGACAACGACCCAGATGAACTGCTTGTGCTTGGATTTGCGCTCGTGTGGGTGTTGGTGTGGATGAGCGATGACTACAAGAGGGGCGACCTTTTCATATATTTCGTGACAAATTCCCGTGTCTGGTACGTGAATCCATCTGGATGCTGCGAGCAACGTGAGCAGAACCTAATCGCAGTCCCTACATCAACTTGGTTACAATGCTCGTCGTCGCTCGATGGATGGTGGTGGTGCTCGACAAGCCTGAGGATGTATATACCGATTGGGAGGGACTTAGTCGATTTTACTCGCTTTTCTGTCGTGTGCAATTGAACGTGATCTCAGTTATATTTCGAAATATTCTAGGAATATACAAGTTGTTATTTTGGAGCGGGAAATATGTGAGGAAATTACAAGGATATTTGAAAATTCCCGATACCTTTAGCAAATTCTTCACGTTTGTGCTGTGCATGTGTGATGCTGAATGTCAATTGTTTTTTTTTTGGTGACTTGTCGGTGATATTGGAGTCCTATTACCTGTTAGGGATGCGTGACGCTGACTAAAGGAGCACGAGTGTCCGGGCTTCCATACTGTGCTGACTTCCAAAGTGCTTCAAGGTGCTGTCAGAAAGAAAATTGGCTCGTAAGCGCTTGCACAGCTAACTCTCCTGTGCAGGCTAGGTAGCTCGTATGCTGAGATTCGTGGAGAATTGGGTGAAACTGGACATGGCCAGGTTGTTTCGGGACGTGAAGACATTCTGTTGCATTTGAACTCCGACGCGGCAAGAATGTACAGAGGTGCAG
The DNA here is from genome assembly GCA_029603245.1 of Rhizopogon salebrosus TDB-379. Lineage (NCBI taxonomy): Eukaryota > Fungi > Basidiomycota > Agaricomycetes > Boletales > Rhizopogonaceae > Rhizopogon > Rhizopogon salebrosus. Next base: position 61,387 of record MU837172.1, read on the forward strand.
GGTAGCTCGCCGGAATAACCGTGTGGTACGACAAGTTCACCGACCAGATTGTCAAGGGTTCTCTCTGATCTTCTGCACGAGAATCAATGATCTCACTATCATACAGCAGGATATCCAAATCGATTGCGTAGTCCATTTCGGATGGAATGTACCGTGCTCTCAAGGCTCTGTAGTAATCTCAACAATGTCCGCGGCTCCAGGTTTGTCTCAATCTGAAGAGAAATAATACAGGCTAAAGTATCATGCATCATGGACGGACTTACTAAACACACACAGCTTGCATATCTTGGCTGTCCGTGACATACACCGGCGCAGTTTTATATATGAAGCTCGTGTTAACAACCGAGGCAGCATCCATACCGTATCATGGTGCTAGCATGCATAAGTAGCCTGAGAGATTCCAAGAACACCATAAACTTTGTCGCAATACATTACGTAACGCACAGGTGTTCCTTATACTCATGAGTCTACAGTTTGCCTTGGAACAATTAGCTACCCACCGCACCAAGAACACGCGTGCGTCGCAGGATGTCTTCCGCAATGGTCTCCTAGTACTTCAGAAAAAAGGTCTTAAAAAGCTTGGGGACGATGGCAAGTCGTTTCATTACACCTGTTATAACACACGCTCATAGGTTTGTTGCGACGTTCCTGCAGGTTGGACATTCCTAGAACAATTGACATTAGCCTCGATAGATGTCGGACGTCTCGACGTAGCAGACGTACGTCACGTCCGTGTTCGACTTACCTTTTATGCTCAAGCCACTTCTACGTAGCAATGCCTTCAGCTCATCGCCGACAAGTTCCCAAATTCTCCACGCGTCGACTGTCTCACAGGCATCCGAATGGAAGCTACAGAGCCCCCAGAAATTGCTTTGAAGTACTATGCTGACATCCTTGAAGCCGACTCCGCGAATGCGGTGCGTGCTTGTTCGTGATACGTACCTATGGTGTGCTTACTCTCACGCGCAGGCTATCTGGAAGCGGCGTATATCGGTACTGAAGAGAATAGGAAAGGTCGAGAAGGCTGTGAATGAACTTGTGCAGTTCTTAGATACGTTCTATACGGACGTCGAAGGGTGGCTAGAACTCGCAGACATTTACGCATCATGTAGCCAGTGCGTTTTCATTCCATGCATAATATTGCACGCTTCATTGCTCACCCACATAGGTATGACCATTCACTCCAGGCACTGACACATGTCCTGCTCCTAACGCCCCAGAACCCCTTCTACATGCTACAAGCCGCTGAAACAGCCTACACTGCCGAAGATTTCCCCCTTGCCATTAAGATGTTCCTCACCGTTGTCGACATGACGGACGGTGATGATTCAGAACAACTCTTGCAAGAGTCCACTCCACTTGGGCTCACTGTCCGGGCGTGGTTTGGTGTGAAACTTGTGAGTCTTTCTTGTTTTGTGTAACCTTTTTGTGAGACTGATGGATATTCTTGAAATAGTGTGCTCGTCGGATAGTACAAAATACAAACATGAAGTCCGCGTCGAATACTAGTTCACCGAAGAAGCTTGAGTTACTAGATGAACTAGCCACGGAGCGTCTTCGGGTTGCGTACTCGAGCTCGGGTCAGAAGGGTGAGATTGCGCAAGGGAGACAAGAAGTTTTTGCTTGGGTTGCTACTCCATTGTCGTAGTATGTGTGAAGTCTATTCGTTTGTTTTCTGGCATCATTCTACCCCAAGCACCTTCCAGCCCCGTTCTTTTGAACACAGGAGCCACGAAATTTCCTTGCACTGGGTAAATGACTTCAATATGTCTGAGACTCTGCCCCTCCGAAGTTGGGTCAGGATAACCATCTGCCCATGTTCATAGCTGAATTTTCTATATAATCTATTTCGCGGTAGCTTCTATGTGGGATGTGATAATATCACGATGCCATGTTGGTATGGGCTTCCTACGTTCCAACTCTCCATGTTCTGCCGCCCGACATTCTCATCACTATACATGTTCAAGCGTTTGAAGACCCCCTCGCAGCCGCACTCTGCGCTGACTACGGTGACTTCGAATCTGTATTGGAGAATTGCTTCTCGTTGAAGGACAACGCGCAAGTGTGTCGTGGCGGGTTCACACGAGACGGGTCCATTTGACAGGACGAGGTGATGAATCTTTCAAGCCATCCTAGCAATAATCTACTTAGGCTTGGTTCAGGCTGAACTTTTTTTCGTTTTTGGCCACTCATGATGTGACTCAGATGATAGATCTAACTTTTCTGACTAACTCTCGTTAGGTATTTATCAGTAACAGTGCTCCTCTACCATCCGTTGTGCCTAACTCTCGCTCATCTGCTGACATCACAAATAGCTTCAAGTACTTACGACAAATGGGGTGACGGAGGGCGACACTACCAATCCACCAATGGCATTAATCAGATGCCTCGACCAAGTTTGGACTTTCAAATACGCTTTGTGGTACTTAAGGTTTGATATTTTGCGTTGGCTCATGATGGACGGCCATGTAGCATGCATGGCACAACTACACTCCTCAACTGGTTTCGTACTAGTATGTCATTTGCCCGTGTTACCATCACCATGATACCAAGCACAGAATGATCGGCGATTCCACGGGCACGCCTTCAGTCCTCCTTGTTTTTAAACCTATTCTAGGTTGATATCTTATCAGCGGCGGAGGTCCTGCAGATAGCGATTGCTTCTGCGACATGCTTTCCCTAAACTTACATCACGGAACGACGCATTACGTGCATTGCTCATACGATTTCCATGGAAAATCCCCAAGGTAAGTCACCGCGAGTGCCGGATTTATCATGGTGGGTTGGATGCTGAAGTTTATGTTCTTTTCCAGCGATATATAGGAGATATCACCGGGTACCACGGTGGCCTGGTGACCCGCGTGGCGACCCCCGCTTGGCTCAAGCGGAGTCACCACCTTCCATAATTCATATACATCTCGCCGCTCTTCTGTTCTAGTTGTCCACAATATAGTGCGTACATGGAATTAACGCTCCCCAGTAACATTCCTAAATATGTCCACTTCATATTCTGAATCCTTCATTGCTGCATTAAGTCGTCGGATAGTGCCCTCGCCACAACGTTTCTCGATCTAGTCGAGAAATACGCTGTGGCATCGTACCCTGCGTCCCACTTCTCCGCAGCTCTGGGTCTCCAGTCCGATGGAACAGAACCAGCATGCGATATACCAGCAGTTCTGAAGACAATGGAGAGTATGAAAACTCAGAAAATCGATTTCCAGATATTTTCGGAAATTGTTGGAAACTTTCTCGGGGGGGCATTTTCCTGATGGGGCATCACGAAGATGCTACACCCTTTCGTCCTGCAGCACTCACTGAGCCACAGCCAAAACCACATTATCTCGTGAGCATACACCTTCATGCATCTCGCCGGGAAAGATGGCACGCCTAGAAGCGCTATCAATGTACGAGGCGCCAGCGCAGTGATCAGTCTGATACCTGTCAAATCTGAGGTGGTGAGCATGTTGGCGTACACTGGGCCCTGGCATAGTCAAACTGCCCGACTTTCAATATCCACGCTCATCCTTCTTATCATTGTTAACCATGGTACTTACATACCAAGACACTCCGGAGTGTATGTGCAACCATTGTTCCGATTGTCAGACGTGATCTTTCTCCTGCAGCGCATATCTACAACTCATTCGTTGCGCTTGGGTGGCTTTTCCTAAAGGCGGACTCTCATGGGGATTAGGGGTGCGTAATCTCCTCCTTCTCCCCGCAGCTGATTTATTATCTATTGAACATAATTCAAATGCGCAGAAAGGAAGGGTAAAATACATGAAAGCATAAAAGAAGCAAATCTTAAGTCAGCAGTCATCCTCAATCCGTATACCCATCCATCATCATCTCCCGCAACTTGGCAACATCTACCCGCGAAATAAATTCGACCTCAAATGGGGCTGCACGCGATACAACAGTATCGCTGAAAGCGTGGATGTTGATAGGGGCGTCAGGTCGCTGAGCAATGCGGAAAGACCAGAAGAGAAGTGCGAGACTGATGTACAATGAGTGATTTGCGAGGTACAAGCCGGGACATATACTGTCAAGGGCATCGAATGAATTTTATTGATCAGTGGAAATTTTGTGGCAGGAAAGCTTGCCGTCTGCCAAAGCCATACGTGAAGGACTTCATGTCGTCTCTAAGGCAGCCTTCTGAATCAAGCCACCGCTGCGGATCGAAATTCTCAGGATCTGGGTATGCAATGGGATCGCGAGAAATAGCCCTGAAAAATGTAGTAACGAAGGTGATGCATACAATGAAATAATCTTACCAATGGCACCCATATACTGTTGCACCCTTAGGGATATAATATCCTTGCTGTGCAAAAATGAGCATGTGGTGTAGGCCACGAGTTCAATACCCTGACCCAAATAACATCCCTAATTGCACAATGAGGAAACCCTGAGGCCCATGTCAGCACGCTGACAAGCGCGCCGAACGCAGAACTTGCCTATGGGAATGACAGGTCTCCATCTCAAGGCTTCCAATAAGAATGCATGCAATTGGGGGAGCGAGCTTGCATCTTCAAATCTTGGTGCTGTCGCGAAACGTTAGTCAAGAAGTCGATGAATTTATATCCGAATTTCGAGCATTACCTCTCTCTGATCCAATGATCCTATCGAGCTCTTCGTGCACTTTGGCCTGAGCGAGTGGATGGCACGCTGCGGCCATAATAGTATTGGTTACTGCAACAGCAGTCTGGACTAAGCATGAGCAAGTTCGAAGAGATTACAGAGGTTACATGGCTTGCCGTATCAGATCCCGCCCCAAAGAGTGACCCAGCAAGATAGGACATCTCATCTGTCGAGAGTCCGTGTTCTTTGGTATTCTCCAATAGTGTCTTAGTAAAAGATGGGCCTGCTTTGTTTTGCTCCTAGGTTTAGGGAAAGGAAAAGTGAAATACTTTCACCGAAATCATTGAAAGGACCTGACCATTTCATTCTTTACGCGCCCCAGCTGATGACTATATAGTCCTAGTTCTTGATGGTGCCAGTCAGTAAGTTGTTTTTCGTAGCCAGGCAAGTAACGCAAAAGAGGTACGCGGTCGACGAGAAAAGCTCCCGGGCGCATTACGATTTGGAAAACTTCCAAGACTTTGCGGATACGGACAACTTCAGGATCGTCGATAGCAGTTGGTGTAGACTTCCCATAAGTCACCCGAAGAATGATAGATGCCGCAAACCTTGAGGTATCTCTATGAAATATTCGCGAACGGACCTCGCAAGGACATACCGACTGGCGTGGTTTTGGTGGTTCTTCGGTTCATCCAAGACATCCAATACAAACCCTCTTGCATTTTCGCACTGCATATCTCGGTATGCCAGCGCTGCTTTGGGCTGGAGATGCGTATGCACCGCTTTGCGGAGGCGCCGGAAGCGATCACCGGAAGCCATGAGGATACGCATCCCTCTTGAGAGCATCTCACCCGCGGCAATAGACCGGGGACGATCGATGAGGGAACCACCTTTCTTTTCCATTATCTCTGTGGCTGCCTGATTTGGAGAGGGTCAATATCCGAGGAGTACTCGAAATATAAATGGTTTACCTGAACGCTGCCGATGACGATTATTACTTGACTGCCTTGTCGAAACGACACCAAAGGTCCATACATGCGAACAAAGTCGGAGAATGCATGAGCAATGCTGAGGGCACGATTAGTCTCGACCACCGAGGATGATGTTTCTAACACTGACTTCACAGTAGGCAGCGCATTGCTCCAGAACCAGCGTGGGGGAGGTCCGGGTGGAAGTCGAATGCCACCCTTACTACACATCGCTGGCGAATGTCTCTTGTACAACAAAGCAAGTTGAAGTACCACCACGACAGCAACAAGACTGGCAACATAGTTGGCCGTCGCGATGCTAGATGAGCTTGGGAAAAGATATGACTGGAAGATCCGTATCTTAATCATCATAGATGATATATCTGATGACAGGACTCATCAGACACTGGGGACAAGCGTACCCAGCATCTTGATTTTTATAACAGATCAACTGGTTATCCGAGAATTTGGTCCCCAAACTTGGTATCGAACACACCTGTATCGGCTATAACTACAGCATAAGGATATCAATCAACCTTCTCTGGAACCAGGAACAAAAGGGCCAAGTTTGAGTCATTGGGTGATTCATAAAGCAGCAATTCGAGAATGTCAGATCAGATTCAAGAACAGACGCACCGGTAAAACATTTATGATGGGTGCAAATTTGGCTCGTATAAAAGAATCAGTCTCAGACGACTCGGAAAAGTCTCGCGGGGAAGGAGTGTGGTGTGGCTTTCCACGTGATGCTGTTGCATCCATTCCATCAAAAACGATGGCCTTGGGAAACAGTACTAGTCCTTCAAAGTTCTAATCTTCCCGAATCAATGACTTCCAGAGTGTTAGGCGGATCTGAGAAGCCTTGCGTGCTTTTGGTCGGGTGCCACTAATAACTCCAGATAGCTGAAGCTACAGTCACAACATCTCGCATATTCCGTACATCCGAGTCATGGACTCTTACAACGCTCGCGTCCTGTTGAACAGCGCAAGCCACGGTCGCAGCCGTTGCCCACCAGCTTGTTCGTTAGGTTGCGTTTTTCTACCCCATTACGTCTTATTTGCATCCGGGCGCTCCAGAATTGCACCAAGAAATGACTTCCGTGATGATAAGTTGTGGGTATCCTGCGAGTAGATTTCCACGAGTGTTTGCTGTCAACGAGTGAGCTTCTCGGAGCAGTGCGCAGTTTTCTTCAACAGTCCTGCTGAAACCAATGCCAGGGTCGGCGATAACGAACCACCTACGGCAGTTCAACTTGCACACCCTCTTGAACCCACCCTTGTACTGGTTGTAGTCTTCATTTGAGCCAGCATCGCCTCTGGGATGCATTAGGATGACAGGAACGGTAGGCTTGTGTGAGTGGGTACTCAGGACCCGTGAAGGAATACACATCATTGATGCAGCTTGCACTAGTAAGGACAGCACCACAACCTCCCAACGGAATCATGAATGTATCAATTGAAATACTTAAGTGAAGAATGGACTTCTTGATCTTCACGTGATTGTATGGCCTGAATGATGGCCCGGGGCGACACACGCTGGCACTCTTCTTCGGGGGAGACAAATGCTGCGCCCGGACAAGTTGAATACCCACCCATATCGATGATATCAGCACCTGATCGCACGGATGCTACAGAGTAGGACAGAGTAGCCGATAGGATGTTGTTAACTGAACTACCCGAGAATGAATCTGGGGTTGCATTCAAGGTGGCCATCAGCCTGACTTTCATAAGTCAATCATTTGAACAATGCATGCTCCAGTACTTGCCCATGGAAGGTACAGGACGGATGCCAGGAAGTTGGCGTGTTTCAGCGATTGGATGGTCGGCAAAAGGAGTAACGGAAAATCATCATTTGGCTGCCTGAGAGCCTCGTCCAGGGGTGTGTATTGTCTTCATGTCGTCCACCAGATTACCATCACTACTGTCCGTACCCTTTTGAAGAAGGCATGCTATCAATCCCTATTGCTAGACATATTTGTTATTGGCACCGTAAGTGCCGCAGATAGTCATTACTTCATTGCAGAATGACGCACTACATGCCTTGCCGCATAAATCCCAGCGTTGCTTTGTGACGTGAGTGTCGGTTCTGTCATCGAGAGTTGAGTGTTAGAGCTAATGTTCTGTGCCAGCAGTATATATCCGGAATTCATACATGAGGTATCTCGTCGTTCTTCTGTTCTAGTTGTTTACAATACAGCGCGTATAGGGAATCGACGCTCTCTCCGGTAACATTCTTAAACATGTTTATTTCATATTCTGAATCCTTCATGGCTTCATTAAGTCGTCGGACAGTCCCCTCGCCACAATGCTTCTCGATCCAGTCAAGGAAATACGCCGTGGCATCGTACCCTGCGTCCCACTTCTCCGCAACTTTGGGTTTCCAGTGTGGTGGGACAAAACCAGCGTGCAATCTCACAAAATCTACCAGCAGTTCGGAAGAAAATACATGAGGATTGGGTTACAATGTGCATACCTGCAATACCCTCGATAAGGCCCCCAGGGCATGTGCCTTTCGCATCGTACTGGTAGCAATGCACGACCTCGTGAACCAGCACGCCAAGTATTTCATCTCGTGCGCGGGCCTTTGATGCTTTGATCCAATTGAGGGAAAAATGGATCTCATGCGCGCCTGGATCACACGAAGTAGTGTACGCGACACCGTCAAACGGTCTGAGAATGAGTGTAATGGATTTCACACTTGTAATTTTGACAGTTCATAAAACGTCAAGTACTAAAAGTGTAATCGAGAAACCGTACTCACTGCGTGGGAGCCGTATGCGAGGTATACAACCAAGTATAGGACGCTTCCACCGCGAGCTTCAGTGCTTCCTTGGGCTTGACGCTTTCAAAGAATATCGTTGTCCCCGGATGTGACATGTCTTCAACCCTCAACACAAGATTGGGGATCACCCATGGCGGCGAGGGTTCGTGTGGAGGCATGCGTAAATGGCAGTGAGACAAGAAGGTTAGCAACCAATTGAGCGGGCCGGATTTAAATAGCTTGCTTTACAGTACCTGTGATAATGTTGCCTCAGGGTCGCCTAAACATGAGCTGGCAACTTGGACAGTGGTCCAATCGGTCCGTCATGTTTGAAACAACACCAACACCCTAGGGGTCGCCAATGGTGTGGACTAAAGTGATGTTATCGTGCCGCGCCAACTCCTGACTCGGAATTCACTGGTGATAGTGCAAAAAATCATGCTATGCAGAAATGAAGAAAGAGAATAATGTGTGATAGTAGAAATGTAGGAGTGCAGGAGAGTGCAGCGCGATAGGTTTTCTTTCGTCCTATCCGGTGATCGGGATTCAGAGTCTTTTGACAATTTATTGTGCGGAAGGCGGAGGCTTATGATGAGGGTTACATAATCTGGGATGATTTGACAGTTTCGCAATGATCCACTGTCGACCTTAGCCTTTTGACCATTACTTGTATCATAACAGTTCAGTACTTCAGTCTACAACTCCCTGAACAGTGTTTGTTTGTTAGTGTTTGTTACTCAACCACCATGACAACAACGCGCAAACAATACACCTGCACCATGACGCCACCCGACTCGAGCTTGAGGGCAGATCCTGTGGCGACGGCGAGTCTCTTGAGGTGATACTATTGTCACTCATCCGCCGCTCACGGTCACTCGTGCGGGTCGACCAACAAACCAAAAGTCCCCATAATGGTGCCGTCTGCCCTTTGTTTGTATTTGTCACGCTTCCCCTATCTGCGTATATATCTTCGCAATCTATCGATCTACCTCACCTCACCCATGACTACCAAGTTGGGACTCGACAGCAAGTCAGATGCTAGCTCGCCTCCGCCATATAATGCCCATTTCCACACAATCCAAACGGTCATCTGCGCGATCTGTAAGAAGCGATCAGAACTGTGCCGATGGTCGATTTCCTAGATTCATTAAGTCGTCAGACAAAGGTAGTCGGCCCTCCCCCTCGCCACGACGCTTCGGGCTCCGGGTGTGATGTCTCCGATCCATGATTGGGGATCACGACAAAGCGCTTTTACAAGTACCAGTGATAATGTTGCCTCAGGTCACACACAGATCAAGCAAACGCACAGTCCAACACAAATGATAGGTGTCTCAGTGCACAGATAAACAAGTATGTATCCCGCGCCAAATTCGAAAGATACCTTATTGATTATTACCATTGCGCGTAAGATATATGTACAAATAAAGCCCCGGGGAAATGTGTGTAGAATACATCAACCCAGCTGGCGAGGTCGCCCGGGTGCTTAACTATGCAACTCAGCTCGTCGTAACAGCTCGAGGTAAAACTCCTGCACAATTTGCGCGGTATCGAGTCGAGTGTATGCCTGGGCAAGGGCTGCTCCACCACGCGGGACATGCCTTAATTCCTCCAAAACTCCGCGCACATCCCCCATGAATCCGTCTAACTCAGTCCTCCGACTAGCGTAGTCAATTCTGTCAGGCAGATATCGCCTCGTTGTTGTCACGAAAAGCGGAAGTGCCCCGATGTTGTCCTCGTCAAGGGGACACAATTTACTCCATGCTCTCTTGATTAACGTCCACCGTGTCTCTTGGGCAGCTTCGGGGGAGGGGTCAAGACGCAAGAGAATCGTAGAGAGTTGAAATTTGTCGATGAAATATGGTGATGCAAAGACTTCGTCATGTAGAGAGTTGCACCACGGGACATGACCATCGCGGGTCAGTCGTGTACACCACTCGTCGTTCTTTGAAAGGGAAAAAATGAGGCGCAGGTAACAACGGTTTCGTGCACTGAGAGAGGGGCTGGATCTACTGGGTATTGTGTCGTTGTTATTTGGGCGTACAGCAGTTAAAAGAGCGGCAGAAAGCCGGTCCAGGAGTCCTGCCTCAGCGCCTTGTGCCATTGAGTGATCGGTGAGAGAAGCTAGTTCTTCTCTAGCGTCAGAGACAGCTCTAAGTGCAGCATGCCGAACTCGCGAGCATCTGTCGGAGGCCATGGAAGAAACAAGCGCCCCGACATACGAAGATCGCTTGTCAGAGCTTCCTAGTCCGTGCATAGCGCTCAGTGCAAGCAGAGCATCGCCTTTTGCTTCGTCACCTAGTCCGCCAAATCGTGGGTTCACCAGGTAGTCGATGAGCCAGTTAAATTCTTCACATGATGGATCGCGCCCGTCAGGGTGACACCACCGCAAATCACCACTCCAAATCAGTCCATCACTGCCCGGCAGTGAAGGACGCGACGACGACCCGTAGGCAACCATTGTTCTCAGAGTAGTGCGTGCATTGGCCAGGTTGTCCACCGTATTTTCAAGTTGACCATGGGCGAGACGGGCATGCTTGAATGCATCGCAAATGAAAGCCCTCTTTAAGTTGTGTCGCCTGCAAGAACGCCAGACATCCTGTTCTTTCTGACCAACATGATCGGTTCGTAATGAGTGGATGCGAAGATGGGTCAAGGCCTTGCCATAGGTCACAAGTGACTCCGGCCTGCCAACACAGATCGCGAAGTTGTCAACTAAGCGTGCATATATTGCCGAAATGTCAAACTCCTCTGGCCATCGCACACAAGGCACCATCGCAGCAGTATTCTCGATAACTTTTGGGTCCGTGGACGTCTTTAATATCCAGCGTATGGCAGAGGGTAAGAACGCGTCTGAGTCAGGAGCCGGGGTTGGTCCGGAGACGGCTCGAACTGAAGCAGCTCGAACTGAAGCTGATTGGAAGACAGCTTGAACTGAAGCTCGGAAGACAGCTCGAACCGAAGCTGATCGGAAGGCATCTCGAACCGAAGCTGATCGGAAGACAGCTCGAACTGAAGCTGATCCTGTTGTCTGGAAAGGACTATCTGGACGCCACACTGATATGAAGATGGTAGCCAGGTGGACGATGAAACCCAAACCTGTAGCAGATATGACAACACTGGATATCACTGGTTGCTGGATGAACATGTTGGCACTGAGTGATAGCCCGAAGAGGAGGAGCGAAATCTGGAGAAGTACGAAGAATGTCCCCAAGACGGTTTGGAGATACCATCCCTCTAGACCATCTAGTTTTCTCTGCCTTTGCAAGCCAAATTCCTTCAAGGACCCGGTCCCCCGCGCTGCCTTGAAATGGCTGAGCCACTGCTTCCCCATGACCGCTCCAAATGCGGCCAATACACTGAATGCGAGACTAGCATAGGCAAGTGTCTGTATCCAGACAGTTGAAGAAGGATAGCTGGTGGACGAGGAAAGATCGCTAATGTCATGTACAACATTTGGACCGTCAACCATGATCTTGATCAGCTGCAGCATTAGAACATTCGTAGTATCTCCTGGGTTAGGCTGCATTCCGATGATGAAGGTAGAGTTGACGGCCGAGAATAGACCAGCCTAATAACCCTGTCAAACTTGCATATCGCCAGACGTAGAACGAACGCACAAAAGTTAAGATGATGGCCATATCCCCATTCGCCCGCTCTAGGAAGTCACGATCGTGCTCGTTCGAAACTTCCTTGTACATCTCCCAGAAGTCTGATTCGACGTCTTTGCCGTGTTCCTCAGGTTCTAGTGTGTTTGACCTTTGACATGAAGTCAGACGTGTAATGTTATGGATACTCAATCAAGTCTGACACTTACTCGTTGACTGGGGGTTTGGTATCGACGTGTGCATGATGGGGAAGCGGAAACACGGCTTGCATGTTTGGAGTCGTGGTGGACATTGAGCTGGAAGGAGGCGCCAGGGTGAGGCGCTGGGCGACACCAAAGACTTTGCCGCCCAGTGGAAAGCGCTTAGCACTGCAGATTCGCATCCCAAAGTTCCTACCCTGGGTCCCTGAGTAGTGCATGTCTGGTACTGCCCATCGTGGAATCGACGTCGATGCACTCAGCAAGTTCGGGAACAAATCACCGTGTACTATGTAGTGCAAGACCACAAACGTCGAACTTCGAAGGTCCGCACAAATAACTCCCGAAGCGAATGAAGATACCAAGACAAATAATTTGTACCATACCACCGTGACTACTTATGGCGCTTTCCCTCAACAGCCTTTCCATCTCCACCGCCAATTCACATACGGACTTGGATCCACTTATCATATATGTACCATGGATGACATTTACATGGAAGAGATCGACAGGACTACCAGCGTCGAGTGATGACACCTAGAATTCAATGAGCCACTTCAAATCTCGCAAAGACCATTCCTCTCCACCTCCTACCCCATACTCCCCAATAGTATGTCTCACATTCTTCGCCAACCTCCCACCCTTCTTCACCGGACCCCTCCAACTTCCTGCATATACGAACATGCAGAATCAGCTCTCAGAATGATACATGTCCCATACTTCAGCTGGCGCATCTGGAGAACACGCCGAAGGGATATGAAAATGGGTAGAGAGGGACGATACATCATGTCTGCCAAACGAAGGTCCTGGCGCGTAACGATTCCTATTGCTCTGCTCACCCTTTGGCTAATCTGGTCCCAAAGGCACTACCCACACATCCTTGCTTCATTTTCGATTCGTCGATGGACAGGTTCCGGCCTTCTCGTTAGATCTTCCTCAGCTCCATCTGTATCAGTCTGTGGATGCGTTTGGGGAGGTTCGGCACTACATCTCAAAGCACAGGAAATTCTGGGTTAAATGGGCGTCCATCTGCCGAAATGTCTGATACAAACTTCTTAAGCTCGACCTTGCTACCCTCATCTCCTTGTCAAATCCCCGTTGTACTGAGGACATCGTATGTCACGTCTCCCTTACCTACAAGATACGACAGGACGCCTCTGCATGTCGTTCCAGCACGTCGAGAGTGACAGACTATTAATTAAGGGCGGATTGTGTCGCAGAGATCTTTTGGTTCATGCGCAGAATGGGAGGGCTTCTGGGCCTTGGATATCTTGAGTTTTTTACAAGTTTTTTTTACGCATGCAATCCATGCTATCCACGCGTGCAACATCATCAAGATGTTTAAGTTCCAGCGAACAAGGATCTCAACGATCGATTTGTTGATAGTTGACACATTGAAGTTACAAGGAGAAAAGATACAAATACTAGATTTATTTGAAGTGGTCAATCGCGCGCCTTCTCTGCTAGCCCCACATAATCGAGCCTCTTGGATGCGTCGTAGGGGCTGGTTCCCCGGTATGAGTTTCTTCGTTCTTCGTATCAGGCTCCCACTCTGCTGTTTGTACCAGTCTCAAGGCTATTGCGTCGCACCAGAAGTCTGTCCTGTTCTTGTGTCTGATCTGAGAGACTGTTTGACCACTTGGGAGACTGCTGTGTCGGTCTGGATTGCCCTGTGTGAATGTGTGCCTGATGGACCGTTCGACCGATGAACTGTTCGACTGCTTGGTCCGATTCGGGAGGCTGTCGTGTCACTCCATGTAGCACAGTTCGACTTGCTGGATGTGAAATCTTGCATCGTTCCGAGTTGCCCATCTGGGTTTCGTTCAGCCAAGTTCATCGTGTGCCCAGCAAGATCCTGTGGAAGTGCGTTTCGTGGAGGCGCGTTCCGTAGAGGCATGTTTTGTGGAGGCACATTCCGTGGAGGCACGTTTCGTGGAGGTACGCCCAGTAGAGGCCTATTCTGCAGAGGTGCGTTTTGTAGAGGTGCATTGTGTGTAGTCATATTGTGTATGGTCACATTGTGTATAGTCATACCGTATGTATTCTCGGTTTGGAGAGGTGAGTTCTGTGCTGGCAGGCGCTGTATAGCTGCAACCTGGAGAGGTGGATTTTGCAGAGGTAAGATATGTGGTGGGTTTTGTAGATCGTTCTGGACAGGTGGTACTGCGGCAAGGGGTGTCCCATAGAACCTTAAAACGAAACCTAGGCCGTGGAGATACTTCCGACCGCAGCCAAGGACCGTTGATATCCAGATGATTGCAACCATTAGCATATAAACGACAAAAGCCACTCCTTCCTCCGCACTAGAAATGCCTTACAAAATGAATCAGTAATGCTTGGACACAGAGCCTATCAGACGTACCGCCGTGACTCTCGACAACGAAGCTACGCAGCAGGATGAACGATGCCACCCCGATGTATATGTAGTGTGTCAAAGGGGATAAGAGCAGAAAGGGGAGGTATTCATTGCCGCAACGCGATGCAAAGATTGTATTTGTTATTGCCATCACGATTGGAGGAAGGATGACGAGTCCTTGGGCGAGCTTGTCATCTCGGTATAGCCAGATATCGATTATGCCCAGGAATATAGGTGGAATAAAGTAAGTGAACATGATGTAGATCTTCAGGAGGAGGACGAGAAGGGCATGCATAGTGTGTCTGTTGGATTTGTCGTAAGTCATGGTGGCTGGTAGTAGTCACAGTACAGGTGGATGACGTTAGGGGGCCTTGTTTGTTGCTCGACTAAAAAGGCAAATCGTGTGCCGTAAACAACATGCCATCAGCGAGTTATGGTATTGTCATTCACCGTCTCAAGATGAAATCAAGCGCTCTACCTCATAGTGAACAACAATTCTGCAGGCACTTATCCAAATCTTTAACCGTAATAATCTTCCAAGTTGACACTTTGATTCGAGCCGGCAAGGTCACATGGTACCTGACAGTGGTTAAACCTTATTTTCTGGTACATACACAATACGATACAGGGATTTCAACAGTTGGCAGCGCAAGTGCCGCGGTAGTCATTGCTTCTGCCAACAGACCCTCCTCTCCTCGTACTTACATTGCACAATGACGCATTACCGTATGCCTTGCTCGTGTGAATGACAAGGCAAATTCCCCGCTGACAATGCCTTGAAGCTTCTGTGCAGTGGTATGTTCAGGAATCCAGGATTCATACTTGAGAGACCTCCGAGGGCACCATTTTTCTGTTCTAGTTGTTCACATTTCACGTAGCCATCAAACTGTAGGATGGTCCCCTCTCTACAGCGCTTTGGGCCTCAGTCAAGGCCAGATGCCGACATGTCTTCAACTCCCAACCCAAGGTTGGGATCATGACGAGCGCGCCTTTACAGTCCCGGTGATAATGTTGCTTCAAGTCACACAGATGGGCCTGGCAATTCGAATGATAATCCAACATGTCTGTCACATCCAATAACAAAGCCTAAAGTCTGCCGACATTCCGATCATGCCGCTCTTGAGGCTGAACTGTGGTATCTTAACGTACTCTGCTACAACCTTGCAGGCAGCACTATCCCGCGACACTCTCCAAATCCTACTCTTCTTTCGGGGGTCCCACACCAGCCCCGGAAAATTACCTCTTCTTTGTCCTGTAAGAACATTCGGCCAGGGAAGTGCTTGCGCTGCTCAATGAGAGAACAGAGGGAGGTTGGATCCTATGGGAATAAGTGAACGCACATAAGGAAATGAACAATGAGGAGCAGAAGACAAAAGGAAACAGTCACCTCTCCGGATAATGTCCCCGTCGCTATCAAGTCTCCAGTACGCATGCGGCATCCTGAGAGGGTGTGGAAGGCCAGCTGCAGGGATTCACGTCGGTTCAGCACCATATCCCACACTAAAGGAAAACTGTGAAAAGGACGTACCATCTGTCGAAATGTCCAATACGAATTCCTCAAGCTCGACCTTGCTACCCTCATCTCGCTCTGCACCGTCGCACTTCCACCCTGAATCACTTCCATGTTCACTGATATATCGTACGTCACATCTCCCTTATCCACAAGGTATGATGGAACCTTCCGTATGTCATGCGCAACTATGAACGGTTCCAGCGCGTCAAGAGTGACGACCCACGGACTGATTGTGCTCGCAAAATTCTTTGCGTTAAATGCACCAAAGGGGAGGGTTTCCGGGCCTTGTATATCTCGCGCTGTTTATGCATACAACACATAATCACGCCCAGTCCATCATAAACACGAGACAGGGGTCGCGCAAATCGAAAAGATGAACGCACCGCTCCAATCGTTCAGCAGCACGACTCCAAATATATGTTCCTCTGCTTTCTCTACAGGCACACGTTCAAAGTGCTCCGTCGGAACACCAACAAAAAACGCAAGCTCAAGCTCGAGATCAAGCTCTTTCGTGGGTGCAAGCACAGACTCTGTTGTTCCTGATGTCATTGAAATGTCTGTGGGAAGGTGGTTGGTGGTCACTGAGCGGCCCTCATAGATGCTCTCAAGACGTGGACAAACCTTCAGAGGACCCGACGCGAAGGTCGTTCTGTGGGGGAGTTGGAGGGAGGTGGCCCACAGGCCGTACAATTGGTGTACCGGAGGGAAGGATAGTGGATGCGCGCCCACAGTGTGCGCGAGGCGGATCAAACCTGTGAGACAGACGATAAGAAGTTAGGTCCGGTAATCTAGAGGGATGAGCAAAGACGGATTTGGACGCACATATCAACATCGACGCCACCATGTCCAGGTCCTGAATGAGTGTTTTTCGCATGCTATATCAGCATCACATCAGCCCTCCCTTGCAAAATATGACAAACTTATTCATATATGTCGAGACTCACCGTCTTTGAACTCGTGAAGCCAGTGAAATCGGCAATATCGAACGGGAGGTGCATCGTTGCATCAATTTGCTTCACAATGCAACGTTCTAGAAGGGAATGGTTCGAGTGTAGGGGAGAAGTGGAGGCAGACAAGAGGGACTGTATGTATCCACGCACACTAGAGGTAGTGGGGCTTCCGAGGGCGGCGAACGCATTCAGGGTTGTCTGTGTGTATGTGAGTACTGGAGTGCAAAGTATTAAAGCGGTCATTTGATTACAAGCTTGAGAACATCACAGGGAAACGTCAAGCTGTGAGTCGTAAATACTCCCTCTATCGCAAGGACTTTGAGGTCAAGGATATGTTCTCCAATGGCTACGCCAGGACGTGGTGTGGGCTGCAGGATAAGTCAGCTCTGATCCAAATTATTAGAGAAGAGATATGTTCGAACATCTATTTGAGTTGAGAATATGCCAAAGGGGATGTTTGCTAGCGAAAAAGGCGAATCTGCAGGGATGGGGATAATGCTTCGGGTGGTCATGTTATGGGTGGGAGATCAGCATGAGGACTCTCAAGATTACATCTTCTCGATAGGTGCATTATTATATAGGACGTCAAATCTGGTCCTGCGATAAGGAATCAGAGATGCACACGAAGAAGTGAATCAGGTGAACGAGATATTTACGTACCTCATACTACGTATTCCGTGTGGCGCTGAGCTCGTCTAACGCTCGACCGTACTATGTACCTTCTTGAGCTTGTTCAAATGTTCCCCATCATCCGGACTACTTCTTTGACGAACTGACAAGTTCATAGAATCCAACCGGTTTATCTCTGTTCACTACACAACGGTCAACCATCCACAGAGCTAGTACTACGGGCTGGAGTCTCTGAAGAAACTTTGCAAGATTGCAAAGGAGCAAGTGCATATATGCGCGATACATTTCCTTTTCATATGCTTTGCTACCTGCTTCGGAGGTAGAGAAGGATCTCGTAGAGGCTATGGGGCGGGCAGTGTGGGTATGGGGTTCGTTGTGTCAAATTCACGGTTGATGCTGTAGTCGCTAGCGCGCCGAAAGCTGCGGCAACTGTGGATGATGATGAAGAGCTGGAATATGGCTCAAGAGACGTGATTTTGATGGTATCCTCGTCAGATTCATCGATGTAGTCGCTGAGCACCCAGATAAGCATCTGGCTCTTGGGCTACTATATCCTACGATCTGTCTTTATCCAAAGCTCCTCCAATACGCTATGTATCCATACTCATTACAAGTGTTGAGTTCTGATACGAGTGAAAAGCAAGGCAGACACACAGTAGAGGTAGGTGTATACATAACGAACCTCTGAAGTTCCATAGCGCAGACCGTGACGACGTACTATGGCGTGACGTGGAAGCTTTTCGGGTTGGACTCCTGAGAACTCGCAGTGGAGGCTCATGTGATATTGACGATCTGACCTGACATGGAAGTGCCAACGTTCTACGTAGAGTATGCATACGCGTTACGGGACAACCTACTCAATGGCACGCATACAATGAACCCTACTCCCGTTGTATGAGGGCTAAGAGCCCAAGACCTCCTAAGAC
>MU837174.1:12740-30901 GCA_029603245.1 Rhizopogon salebrosus TDB-379
CTGACTCTTCCAGCGGGTCCCATAAACAAAGGCGAGGGATTGCTGAACCAGTATTTCACAACGACCGCCTCCCCGAGGTAAAAAAAAAAAGTGTCATGGCTATGCACAGGGCCCAGCGAGGAGCGGAGGAGACGCCTGATGCGGCGGGAGACTAGGAGTCCACTGGTAGGGAAAACGCAGTTGGGGTCCATGGAGGTGAGAACGGAAAACAGCCAGCCATGAACATGTCGAAGAAGGATGTGAAAATGCGAAAGAGCGAGCAACAGAATACGGCCATTGTAACGTGCACAGATACCAGCTCGTCTTCGACTCTTCCGCCGACGATGTACGGGGAAAGAGAACACCACAGCACGTGGGAAACTGGCCCGCCAGACAACTGAATCGTTTATTATTATTTCGTAGCAAATAAAAATAATCATAGATCTTGTACATATTCTTTCACAACAGGCTTTTCCCCACTCAGATCCTCACAACCTTCTACAGCATACTATATTATCTATACCAGTACTTAGGTCTATTGAGGCCCAGGTAGTTGGTACCAATTGTACTGAGTCCGAGGTTGCCCACGCTCACAGCTCACCTCGGCTCTCTCTTGGACAGGTCAGGGCCAGCACTACCGGTGTTCCGCTCAAATCGCTATGACCTTGCACCCGATACACACGTTCTGTCACCCAACACTAGTAACTCTGCATAAGAACACAGCCAAAACAACAATCGAATGAATATCGAAAAAAACAAAACAACAATGAGTCAATGTCTACGATGCGTACGTATCCACAATGTACAAATGCAAGTGAGAGGTGCGAGAATGAGTACTTACTAGCTACCGGTTCTATAGATGAAGCAATAATATACATGGACGCCTTACAATAACACAATAACATACAGTTCCTTGTCCAATCAATCGGGGAGATCTTTTGTTTTTCCGATCGTACCCTATGCTGTCGCTGTCCGCGTTTTGAGGTCACGCAAAACGCCCTTGACGATCCGCAGCCATACATTGGCTCGGTCGATCTCATCAAAGGCGCCATCAATGCGTGCGCTAATTTTTCGCAGGAGGAGTCTGCGGAGTGCTCGTGAATCATCGTCTTCGCCATCGTCATCATGCAGGGTCGTGGCGAGGGAGGCGGTGGATGACTGCGCGGAGGATCGTGGGGAGGCGTTATCGGGACAGAGGTAGCCAGAGCGCTCGGAGTAGCCAGAATATACAGAGGGGACGTTCGTGTCGTGAGATAAAGTAAAGATGTAGTGGTTACGGTGCGCAGGAGGGTACCGCGAACATAGATTTTGGACCATGGCTTCGCGTGTTTTGAGGGTGCGCTTGATGATGCGCTCGGCACGGGAAATCGAATGGCAGGCAGTGGAAATCAGGTGGTCAACCTAGAACGAAGTCGCAAGTCAAAAATAATTCTGGGAGAATGAAAAATGAACATACTCCATGAAGGCACTCGTCGATACTTGACAGGTCACGACTTGCACCGGAGAGGACCGCCTGGGGTGAGTGGATCCCGTAGTGTGAAGGAGTTGGGGACACCGATGCAGCTCTTTGGGGCTTCTCCGAATCCGTAATCGTAATAGAGAGCGGAACAGGCTCCACCTTAACCTCCCTCCCAACCGCACATTCACTTTCCAGATCATAAGCAAGCTGCAGTCGCAAAGGCTTCTCCGCCATAATCTTCTTCTTCAACCACGACTTCAGCTTCGAAGCCCCGCTCTTCTCAACTTTCTCGTAGCGCTTCCGACTGCGCAAGAGGCTCTTCAGCTTGGTTTCTTTGGCGGGGACCTTTTCTTCGAGTGAGTTCATCGTCTCGCGGGAGAACAGTTCGCGCTCGATTTCGATGAGATTCGCGAGGTGCGTTTTGTACGTCGTGGAATCGGCACTGAGAATGAAGCTATCCAACCACTCGGGCCAAGGAACAGTGCGTGCGCCAGAGGCCGACGTCGTCTGGATCAGTCCGGGGGGTTGCCGATCGGTGAGTACAGAAGCTTCAGCATATACTTTGGGTTCTGTCTCCTTCAGGATAGACTTGACGTATGTCGGTTCAACTTCCACCGCGGTGGTTTGCGAGTCCTCAGAGTCCCTCGGTGAGCGTTTATCACGTGCCAGGAAGCGCTCGAGACTCTGTCTATCAGGAAGTGCACGGAGTTGCTCCTCAGAGGCTACGTTCCACAGATGGTCGACAGTGTGGAGGGCAGCACGCGTATCGCGTAGTTCCCTGGCGGCATCGTCTACCTGCCCTCTGAAGTGGGAAAGCACGTCATCCCCAAGCTGCGAGGTCTCCTTCACCATGCCAGCCAGGCGATCCAGGCCCTTGTGATCGCGTACAAACTGTGCCTCAGTCGAAAGTAAGGTAAAGTTTTCAAGAAGACGTTCCGCGGAAGTAGTGGCGTCGAAGTCAGCAGGAAGATGTGAGGCTGGGCCACCGGCGATCCGGATCGTAGGCGGGGAAAGTGGGGTAGTGCGGTCTGAAAAAGAGGTGATTGATGCAATCGAACCGGAACTTCCTGGCCGAATAGTGCGATCAGATAGTGACGACAGTGGACGGATAAACTGTCCATCGGGGCTAAATGCGGATCGAAAGATAGGGCGCGCAACTTCGAAGGCTGTAAGGCTGTGTGGTCCGAATTTGTCATGATCAGACAAAAGGAACGTAGAAAGATGATTGAACTTACCCTCGAGAATTGCGCAAATTTCGAACTGTGCCTGTGGTATCACAATCAAGAAGTGCAAGAAGTACATCGAGGCATTCGCCGTGTTCCGCGGCCACATGAATACAAGTTTCCTCATCCTTGTCAGGCGCCGCGAGTGGGGCACGAAGATCACGGATGAGATGGATGGCGAACTGATACAATGATTGAGATGATTCTGGAATGTCGTCACGAATGCGTGCAAGGCGGGCGAAACAGTGGAGAGGCGTGTAGTGTTCGCCGGTAGTAAACAAACTGACGTCGGCGCCAGCGCGATAGAGAGCATCGAGGATTTCAACGGACGGATTTGGTACAGAAACACAATAATGGATGGCGCTCCATCCTTCCAGATCGGGTACATTTACAAGAGTAGGTCCGTTATCCAAAGGAGAAGGTTCAAAGGATTGTGAGAACAACAGGGGATAGAGCATAGAAAGATCGGCAGCGAGCACAGCTTGTACAACAGAGTCGGTAATGAAAGAAATAGATTCAGGTGAAAACGTCGTGGCGGGGGGAATGCTTGGCGCCGAGTTGGATTGCGCGGATGTACGCGGTGATAGGTGATTGATATCGAAGGTGGGCCTGCAAAGGCCTCTCTTGTTGCCGTTCTATCGCAACATATCAGTTCCTAGCCCGGAGTTGCGCACTTGAAATTCATCACCTCATATTCACGCTGACGATAGCTGCGGAGTGCCTGTTCGCATGCCCACAAGACGCGCGGATGGGGTAAAGCGAACTGGAGAGAAGACCGGTGATTTCGGTCTCTGAGATCGGGTCTAGCATTATAAGCAAGCTACCGATTAACAGTCAGCCTTTTGGAGTCCGCGCGAGCTAAAAAATGACGTACGAGGCGCTGCACGACTTCCAGCCTGCCATCGCGTGCTGCATCTGTCAGGTCCAATCAAGTCAATTTGAAGGTTGATCCTGACTGTCGGACGGGACTTACACATGAGAGGAGTTGCACCATCTGTGTCTTCGGCGTCGACAGAGACAGCACCAGAACTATCTGCCAGGAGAATGGTGATTACTTGGGGCATATCAAGCCATGCGGCCATGCTTAGAGGCGTGACGTCGTTTATCGAATCCCGAGGTGCGTTGAGTGTGTATAAGGAGATTTCTGGATGCGAGACGGCCATACGAAGGACCTGAAGACGGTCATCCGACAAGAACGACGCGTCAGACGCGTCGATGGTCTCCCACCTGAGCAGACAAGGTGAGCGCCGGGGGATTGGGGCGCGTTAGAGGGTGACTCACCTGTCAGCGGTGAGGGCGCAGGTGAGGACAGTCCTGCCCGAGTTGTCTGACGCGTTAATGTCAGCGCCAGATTGGAGTGCGTCGCGCACGGCAGCGGCAGAGCCCTCTGAGGCGGCCTGTAGTAAAGCAAAGTTTTCAAAAGAACGTTGTACACGACTCATAGCTGGTCGTCAGTCGTAAATGCGGAGGGAGTGAGAGGGAGTGTGTAGCACTGTGATTGTTCGAGCGTGAGTGGTTGGTGGTCGTTGGTGGGCGGGCGTAGATGGGGGAGTAAGGTGATTTTACGGAGGTTGGATGAGAATGTATATACGTACCTGCTTGTTATAAATGGGGCACGAGGCAATGGTGGTCTTCTCATTGATCTTCTGATGCTCATTCTTCTTGCTCACACAGCCGGCAAGTCCGATGGGCCTCGAGGCCAATCACGTAAAAATGAAGAAAACAAATATCAAAAAATAACAACACAATGGTGCAGTTTTGTTTGCATCCCATTGTACACCTCTGTCCCGTACTTACAAGTATCCAATCCACGGCACTCTCCGTCCATCCCTCAGGGTTGGCTCCCTCCGCGACAAAAACTTAAAATCACCCAACCGTCATCCGATCCTGCTGGGAAGTGGTTCTATCTGCTCTAAAAGTTATCGTCTGATGGCGCGCAATATTATCACTGCCAGCGCGATCCGAGTTACAGTGTTCAATGAAATATGTTGTGATATGATAGTAATATGATATGAACAGTTACATCGAAACTAGTACCAATGAATAGTTTCTGCCTGCCAAATGCATATAGAGCACTCTGCGCAGAACGAAATTCCGCAAATTGCTCGCAATCGAAGATTCTAAATAGCATTGTGTGAATCAATCGAGGAGAAGTCACCCGTATTAGGTTTCATGCTTCCCCAACGTCAAAGAAACGCCTCTCGTGATAATCCCCCCTGGATAACAGCGCCGTCTAATGTTAGTAGACGCTCCGTCTGCTGCACAGATCGCGTACCTTGACCTGCTCAAAGTTTGCAATAGCACGTTCCATATTCCACGCGTTATTCTGCAGGCAATCCACCGCAAACTTGGCATTCAGACCCGTTCGCTCACAGATCTGCATGATAAGACTTCGCTGCGGCTCAGACTAACCAAAGTCAAGCGGAAATGAAGAAGAGGCACGGTATCGTAAGTCAAAGTTTTCAGGTGTAGATAGGAACCGAATACTCACATATGTCGATATAGCTTGTTGTAGCTGCGCTTGCGCATGAGCGGGGATCAGCGAAGATACCGATATCGCCTGTGGCTGAGTCGCCAGAGCCTCCCCGGCTTGCACTCGCATCGGTCCCGGATGCCATGCCTCAGGACTGGAATATGCTCGTATCGACCACTGGTCCGAGAGAATCATAACGTCCCAACCATTCAACTTTGCCCTGTCAGATAAATGCATTGTATCAGATGGCAACTCCCGAAGGCGCTGACGGAAGCGAGGGCTTACCGTGAACCTGGTGGCGCTGGCGCTAGCACAAACGCCCTATCGAACGACCGAATACCCTGTGAAGGTTCTGCAAAAAAGGAAATAAGTCAGCAGTGACACAGTGACACAATGACATGTGACTAGAAGAGAGAAGTCGAAGGCACCGTTTGCAACCAAGGCAATGGGGAACCCAAGAGACGTCCAGGGCCGCGAAAATCGTGAGTACACACCTTCTACGAATTGCCCATGGAGGGTAATGAACAGTTTTAAGTTCTCGCCCTGGCCCACAGGCCATGCATCGATACAGAACTTCTCTGGTGAGCCACAAACATCATGTTTCGTTTTTGGTAGTGTCGACATGGCACGAATCGCCGCCTCGCTGCCTAAATGAAGGCTGTTAACAACCTTGTCAACGCCACCACCCATACGGTTAAGATTCCGAGAGCCGCTATTAAGCCAGACTGCCCAATCAAGTTTGCGCTGATTAGGCATTTCTTTGGATGAGTGAAGGCCCTGTATACGTGCACGTGACGGGATGGTGGTATTGCATGAGAACGAAAAAGTAGCTGATGGGTGATATGCGTCGAGCAGGGCAGCTCGCTGATCGTCAAATAATGGGAAGAATCTGACAATAACGTTGTTATAATCACAATCCCAACGCCGTGAGATCGGATGACGCACCGAACGAGGAAACTGCTGACAACCGAATCTTCAACGCCCGTAATAAATGATGGCCGCATCTCAAATGGAAACGTGGTTGCGGTCGGTCGTTTCTCTGTCGCAGGAGTAGACGATGGCCCAGGAGCATCAAATGCTATCGTAGCAATGGCCTCCTGATCCAGCATTATTAGTGACGTGAACCGTCGTGCCATGTCGCTGGGCATCGTTGATTAAGCGACCCTGATGACGGTCTCTCATAAAGCGTACCTCTTGTATTTATCTCCCCTTCCATTCTGAATCTCTTGCTCTCTTAATGGATTCCCGAGGAGTATTAATTCCCGCAGATGCTCGAGCTTCCCCTTTCGCCCAGAGATGAAATCAATATCTCGCCAAACTTTGAGGTTGTTATTTTGCAGCGATAGATTGGCAAGTTTAGGGAGATAGTGCGCTAGCGTCGAAAGGAGCTGACCCGAGCTGATGCTGTTATTTGCCAGAGACAACGTTTGGACCTGATGGTGGAAGCATGAATCTCTGATAAGATCCAGGAAAAAGAATATTCGACTTACAGCTGGTCTCAGGTGCGAAGCTAGCTTGAACAATACCGAAGCCTCCCTCACTGATGAAGCTGGGGCGCCAGGGGGCAGCAAACCATGTTTCTGAAGATCCGGGTCGTCCATCATTCTCTGCAAATAACGTCAGCCACCCGAAACTTTAAAACGCACATCCACTCACCTCCAGATTCAAAAACCTCGTTTCTGGGTCCCACCGTCTGTTCACAAATTCTCTCCATACTTCTACAGCTTTCACCTGTACCGAGTGTGCCTTTCCAGGTGGCACACCTGCAACTGCCGCCGTAATGGCGTTCCTGCGAAGCCGCCCCACCGTCGATGCGCCACGGATCGTGAAGGTATCCGATGCACCACCTGCTTGTGTCCGTGCGGCGAGCTGTCCAGGAGCGAGCGGCGGTGGGTGCGAGACATTTGTAAGCGAATGTTTTTACACAACAAGGGACGAGATGAAAGGGGGGATTATAGATAGACAGGCAGACAACGGCATGGGATGATATATGACGGCGATAGATACAACGACGTACAAAAATCCCCAAGTCATGGAGATGAAACGTGGTGGAAGGAAGGGGCCAACTAAGCTAAGAAATGCGAACGAGAGAGGGGAAATGGTCTCATATTTACCATGTTGGCTCGACTTGGGCCTTGGGGCTCCTTGTAGGCATCTATTGGGCGTGTACGGTGTGGGCGAGCTTTTGAAGTGCCCTTGCGACCACCTGGCTTGTCTGCTGCGACATCTCGCATGCGTGTGTCGCTGTCGATGAGGCCAGCGCCTTTCAGCGCGGTGTTTGCGAGAGTGCGGCTTGGTGTTGGACTTGAGAACATTATCGCCTCCGTAGTGAATCCCTGTTCGTTCAAAGGTGGGTCTGCGCAAGGTGGTGGTGGAGATACAAGAGGCAGCGGCTGGACTCGTTGTGGCAAGGTGGGCGCTTCCGACAAGAGTCAACGAGCTGACTCAGCATGTGGAAGGTATGGGAATTCCTTATTAGGAGCTAGATCAAGCCACCATCTTTTGTCAAAGCCTATCGAGATCGATAGGTATCACGGTGCGGGCATGCATATGCGCCATACGTCCCTCTCCTGACCCCGGCCCCCCTCATATACTAGGAATCCGGGGATATGCCAAATACCGCACCGGAACCTTCAATATGAGCTACGATATTTTTACTCGGAGACCAAGCCGACAAGTAAGCAACACCCAACCGAGACTGGGGACGCCGTGAATCTGTCACACGTGCCCGGGTGGATGATGAGCCCGGAGGTCGTCCTATTTTCAAACCTTAGACCTTGAACTTTACCTCTCATTATTTCCGTGTGTTTACAGGACATTGGCTTGCGCTATTCCAGAGAGCACAGGATGAAATGCGATGCCAACCTATGACGAACTACTGTCAGTAAACAGTTCACCGTGAAGCTTCGAACCACCACAGGATGCCGTAAAATATTATCCGTGCATATAATATGCAATCTCCCTTCCCTCGCCCGCTTTTTCAAATCGGTACCCCCACCGGCAGCCAGTACTGGATGATAAACATTCTCAGCGAATGGAGAACATGTAGACGTATGATTTGGTTGGAGATGGCACGATAGCACGCGGGGCAGCGCGACAACCAGCAGTTTCTTTAAGGCTGGACACGTTTCCTACCGATCTGGCAACACAACGTCGTTAGACAGTCGACCTGCCACTAATCGCGTTCCCGCGATCATGCACCCCGCAAATCAAACCGTCACTCGATCACTCTCCTTGATTCCTCGCGGAAAGGGACTCGGCCCTTACCCCAAGTAATTCGAGACAAATCGGTACAGGAATCAAACACAACACATCAAACATGTTTTCACGTCGACGCCACACTTCCCTCGTTCTTCCCCGACTTGGGATAGCGATTTGATTCCTATCAAGTCGCCGTCTATGTTGCGTCATTCCGCTCGTTCCGGTCCCCCCAATGCTCGTCATGGTTTGCACCCAGGCGGACCCTAGACTCAATCGGGTTGCATCGCATTTTTCTTCCGCCGTCGACCAGCCCTCCGTTTTACACGGGAAAGTACACGGCCAAACGTTCATTGGCTCGATATCTCTACACATTCGTCCCTTCCAAATCGTGGCGCTTAGATTCAAGGTGGATCTTACTTGCCCCTACCTGTCGTCTTTGTCCCTGCACAAAGAATGCCGACGTTGTAGAATCTTGCAAGTATCACAAAAGGCCTCCTTTCCAAGAGCACGGTACGCGGTTCCACAGAAACCCCGCCTCCGGCTGGTCATTAATTACTGATTTCATGGTAGCATGCGTAATCCTTAATAGATACATCCCCAGCGGAAATGACATTGACGCAGTCAACGGATGTTCTCGAACGAATCAACTTCCATGTGATGATGGGCGGATCGACGTAATACATACCCCGTTCGCCACTTTAAACGAATTGGCTTCTGCCTTGCCTTAGTTGGGCTCTTGCGCCTGCCAACTGCACCTCGAGTAAAGTATATAATCACTACCAATCACTACCGGCTATCACCACCTCAGACAAATGACCGTACCAAGTCTTCCAGGACATGCCTTCGCACCGCCAAATGTCAGTCGCCGTTCATCATGGTAGTTATTCATTATTGACGATGACGTTCTGCAGATCCCTCCCAATAATCCTACCACACACTCAAACGACTATATAATTTGCTTGTGGGATACTGGCGGGGGAGTTCAATGCAATGCATACATCAGAATGGCCAACCTCTCAAAACATCTCCGTCTCCACGGCGTACAGGGTGCGGCAAGTCAAAAGATGACCTGCGAATGGAGCAACTGTGATAGGGCTCCAATGAAACGGGAAAGCATTGTGAGGCACATTGAAGAAGTGCACTTACTTGTCAGATACTCTTGCAGTCAATGCGGCTCTAGTTTCTCTCGCAGGTCAACGCGCAACCTGCACCTACTCAATCACCACGCGCAAACATCCTAGCCCGTCCTATCACCTCTGCGTATACTTTCCCCGCACCATGCTGTATCACCACCTCTTTCTGGACATGCTATGTAACCTTCACGCCCGGTACTTAATTTGAATACCCCTCCTCCCGAACAACGACACGCGTTTTCTCAAGGTTCGACGGTATCCTATATTCCTGCCCTGTCTGTAATGTAGCGTTTCACCCAATTTTAATGATTTTTTGCGAGACTTTCGGTAAAGATTTACATGCCGAGCACAAAGAGCAACATGTTCCTCGTGTCGTGGACACGCACACTTCGGCACTGTTTCGGCACAAGTGGAATTTCAACTTTGAGGAACTTTCCTCGTGTGTTTGGTAGATGTGCGGTTGCAGAGTAACTTTATTTACCTCTACGGTCGACCGAGAGATTTATAGCAGGTATTTTAGCAGGTATCTAGAGGATCTCTGAGATCTGAGTGAATTGTGTTAGGAGGGCACTCGTAAGCTCAATGAGAATTCCTCGCTGCATGATAGAATTCCCACTTATGAACGGAGTGACCTCTCTGGCCAATCGTGCCTCACTCCCCTTCTGCCTTTCTTCTCCCCACCCCCCACCCCCCACCCCCCACCCTCCATTCCCTATTCTTCGTTATCTCTCAGATTCTCCCAGCCTTCTGTAGCGTGATTTTCTGCTATATTGTCTAGACCAGTACTTCGATCTATTGAGGCCCAGGTAGTTGGTACCCAATTGTGCTGAGTCCAAGGTTAGTACGAGGCTGTCCTTCGCAGTTCACCTCAGCTTCCTCTTCCACAGGTTAGGGCCGCTATCGGGGCTGGGTGTCTCGGGCACTTGGGACTCCGCTCATTGCTCAAATCGCTATCAACTTGCATTCAATGCATTCTCTCACCCAACACTCTGCATGAGAGTGCACGCCAAAGTTCTGTCCTTCGTATCGAGGACCACTTCATATATATCTTTAGGAGACAAGGGATGCTTATCAAGAACACCATAACTAACTTACCATTTACATAATATCAGTTTACCAAGACTTCTATGCAATATACTTGCTTGGCAATGCGCAGAAATATAGATTCAACAACAAAATGATTTTATGATAAGTCTGGAGCGGGGAATACAGGAACCTGCAAAAAGAACAAACCACGGGTCATGTGCACATTATCTATACATATGCACTGCAGACCCTGCAATTGTACCGATATCAAAAAAAAAGTCCGGAAGATGCATCGAGCAAAGGGACTTCGGGCTACAAGATGAAATCATAGGAACTAAGTGAATTAACCTTCTCGGCGTCCTCCATTAGGTTGATAAATGAACTGGTGCGTCGATCCCGAAGGTGAAGGCTTCATTCCAGATGCTGCTTGATTAGGTGGTCGTGGGCGATAGTAATTTCCGCCTCCCGTCCGATCCATTGGAATGCCTGTAGTAGATATGACAGGGGAGGTCGCAGCAGCGACAGTGGGCATGGGATACGGGAGGGGCCTTGCTGACGTGTGTTGGTGTATTTGTGGTTGCAGCGGCGGTGGGGGCTGTTGCTGTTGCTGCGTTTGGGCGTGTCGAATGGCCGGAGAGGCTTGGGTAGACCCTGGTGCTGGTGTTGAAGGCGTCGGAGATGTAGAGGCACCCTGTGTGGTTTGTGGAGTAGGTGTAGGAACGGAATTTGATGCTGGAGTGTGCTGGGGGGCGTCTGTACTTGTTGGAGTGGGAGCTCCAGGTGGAGGACGCTCAAGTTGTCCATCAGTTTCCCGTCTTCGTTTCGTTCCTCGTGAGGAAGACTCTTTCAATCCCAACGAGGTTGCTTTTATCAATATTTGATGTCTATCGGGCAAAAATAAATTAGCCTAAATGAACTGACCTACGTCATGGAAAAATGCCCACCTCGTCCGAGAATTACCCCACTTCTCACATAGAGCATCCCATACTATCTCCCCGCTCCCATTGCGATGCTCCTCAGCGAGCTTCTTCAGCCTCGTCGTTTCCTCTTCTGACCAAGCGCCCTGATTTCCACCGCTTCCTGCAACGCCTCCTGTGCTTCCACTCGAAGAGCCTGCTGCGGTTGCTGTACTTGGCCCAGTCGGAGCTACTGGGGGATAGTATCCCCCATATCCGTAGCCGTAATATGGTGCAGTCGGGTATGCGGGGGTACCGTATGGGTATGCTTGCTGTTGTCCCATAGGAACCACAAAGGATTGCGGATCTGAAATTACTGGGGCTGCAGTCGTAGGGGCTTTACCATTTGTGACGGTTGTGGATGGCCCAGGTTGTGGTTGTGGGATGGGAGTTGGGTACCCGGGTACGAAGTACGGTGGAGGTGGAGGGTGTGTAGTTAATCGAGAAGGGGATGTCAACTTTGAAGAGTAAGTGCTGCTCAGGGTTTCACCAGCAAAATGAGGCAACTCACAAGGGTATCACATATCCTTTTCGCTTCCCCGAGCATGGTCAACGGATCTACTTTCACGCCGGTGCCCATTTGGTAACATTGCGCAATAACAAGTGAAGGAGTAGCTTTCTGGGCGAAAGCTATTTCAACACCCAAGGTCATGCAGCAGATGAAGACTTACAACCAGCTCTTCAGCTGCTCCATAGAACTCTGCACACAGGTTTAGGACTCGCCACTGAAACTCATAGTACTGCTGATTATGGGGTTGTATCTCTCCTGGAGTAGGAGAAGCGGTATATTGGTAAAAACCGTGTTGCGCTGGAGACGTTTTGGGGGCGGCAGTAACCGGCTCCTTGTCAGTAGCTGACGCCCGCGTCCGTCTGTTTTTCGACCCACGTGGACGACCAGGTCGCCTTTTCCGCTCTGCGTCTTGTGGTGGATCGGATGGTATTATATCAGCGCGCTGCTTCCCAGCTGCAGTTGTGCCGGCTTGTTCTTCATGTGTAGATCTGGATATGGTGAGCACGTATGATATGGATATTTATACGAGTAATTCCAATCAGACGCGCGCAGTTATAATACTTGACAGTAATTACGCACCCAGCGGTAACATCGTGTTCGTCGTCTTCACGATCAAGCTGCTCTTCGACGGCGCCCTCGTCTTCATTCTCCTCCTCTTCCTCTTCTTCCTCCTCGTATGGGGGCTGCACTACGGGGGGATGGAGTGCATGGGAGAGCGGCTGGTAGTGCTGTGGATTGTCCATGCACACGCTCCGGGTATGTGATAGATAAGTAAGAATAAAGAATATGCAAAGCTGCAGGATAATTTTTTGAATATCTCAGGGTGGTTGTGAATCTGTGTCCTGTCTGGTGTTGGGGTCACCGTGCGAATAAAATCATGTTTATTCCTATGTGTGTGTCTATTTGGCCTCGGTTCAACGACGAGACCGACGCCGGGAGGCAATCCTGGAAGTGATCAATGCAGAACCAAAGGCACTCTTGTAGACCCTATCGTCCCGTTCTCGAGGCTTGGGAGGATCGCCATGTTGAATTCCCCGGCATGTCGAAGCAACCTGCAGAGTGTCGCAAAAAATATGCGCAGAGCTGCTGAAGTGCTCGCATTGGACGATCTTTCCGCTCAGTGGTTTCGTTATCCTAGGAAGCATACCCTATATTTAAGGGTGTGTTTGAGGCTAGGTAAAGAAAAACCACTCCAAAGCATTCCAATGATCCCCGTTCATGATGCGGACTTGCGACTGTAAACTATTTCTTACTGACGCAAGCTGAATCACATTGCTCCATAGGTGACATCGCCCATAACAGGTAGTATGCATTACTTTCCTTGCAACCTGCGCTCCATGGCATCAAGCTGAAGTCCATCGACACTGCCTCATGCTTGTGGCTCCTCAACGTTTCCTTTGTACTTAGGCATAATACCCGCGACATCACTCATCTCTCCTGCATGAGCTCACTCTCATTCTTATGACCTCTCCATTTCGGACTGCGGCTGGCATGTCAAAACAAGGAACCTGTTGTCATCAGGGAAATGTACACTTACATCCCGTCACACACTTCCATGATCCGTTGGCCATAAAAGATATGGCAGCTCGGTTGAAACTCGAGAGGGACTCTGTCATAGTGACCTGGTGGATGAATATCTCCATGTTGTGGATCGTGGTGCCCTTCCCCTGTTTCTACCGCCTCGCCGTCTTTCGCGTCAGATAAATTCAAACGTGCTCTCACAGGGGGAAATTTAAAACCGCTTGGGTATGTTAGCACCGTGCGCTTCCCCTCATCAAAGAGCGGCGCACGACACACGTCGCAAGATACTTTGCACGGGACATGGTGTGTGGCATTTCTGGTCGTGGTGGAGAAGCAGTGGAGAGAGTTGTTGTTATTCTGCAGGAGACGAACACTTGTTTTTGGGAAAATGACCGCCCACTGGAAAGGTGCGCCATGCAGCCGCTGGCACTGACTGCAGTGGCAATGTTTCGCGTCGAACGGGTCGCCCGCAAAAGCAAAACGCACCGCACCACACCAACAGGACGACTCGTATTTGGTCTTGAAGAGCTCATTGCCGTCAGGACCGTGCACTGGCGTCCAGCTGTATGGAGGCTTTGACATCCAATCTTCTTCAGTGTCACCACCATGAGATGAGGGGATCGGAGGAGAACCGCGCCAACCCGTGTCGGGAATGGGCTTCTTGTCAGAGGAGTGGTCTTGCTGGGTGTGATCTGAGGGTGGAGGGTGATGGATGGATGAATTAGTCCCGTCCTTAGTTTGCAGTTCTGGATGAGCGTTCATTGTGAATAGCATCGTGTGGTGGCTGAAGTTGAGCTAATATCATTGAACTACTCGACGAGGAAAAGGTGAACATTGATGTCATCTTACTCCCAGTTACCGGTGCTAGGGTTAGGGTTTATGGAAAGTAAATCGACCCAGACGCCACCAATTCCACCTAAGTGTAAACCACAATACCCCTCGCCTTTTGTCTTGTTGTTCCTTTTTCCTTTCAAAGTGGACGTGACCCAACATCCATCATGACAAGCACGGAGGCGCCAGTCTCCATAGCGCTGGTGCCCGTCTTCGTCCTCTTGGTCTTGCTTTCAGTTACGCGCTCATGACGTTCATACTTCTTCGAGATCTTGGGCTCATCCAATACTTTCTGGATGAACCCAAGAACTGGAAGGAAAGTATCACACGAGACATACTGGTTTCAGATAAGAATGAAATTTCAAGGAGGCGGGTTGACTGAAATGAGAAGATGAGGGAGGTAAATGTAAAGCCAGTTCTGCGATCTCCAGACTCTTTACTCCTTATCAACCACTCTCGCTTAGGCTCATTTATTATCCGTCCGTCGAGTTGGCTACTCCGCGCAAGTGCATTCAGGAACGTTCTTCGACTAAAAGCTTTGCTCAGGAACTGACGCTCTCCTTTGATATGTGAGCAGCGAGTGTCATGTAAAATTGTTTTGCAGGCGTCGCGTGCCATTCCTCCTAGGCAAACTGAACACATTGCCGAAAGAACAGGAGTGCTATAAGAAGTGATTTTTTGAAGGATCTACCTTTTTGTATGTTACCAGTCCGTTGGTGATGACCAGCCATACCGTTGGAATCAGATTGTGCTACCCTCCGTTGGCGTTGGAGAACATCTGGTGGAGGCCTACTACCTCGTTCCCCATTGGATTACCCTCTCTTCCCGTCGGTGTGGGAGGTGTAACTGCCGAACTTGATCCTAAGTATTCAGCATTTCGAAACACCCCTCGCTATTACAAACTAGGCAAGTCTGCACGGCCACGGGGATGAACACATCAACTAAGGTATCATCTTAGATTTACATAATGACGGACTGCCGTGATTGTACAAGCTGAAGTGGATGACCTTCTGGAATCTTTGTTCAATAACTTCAACCTCGTAAGTATGCATTTCCGAGTCGCACCAGTCTCCCTCTAGCTAGGCAGACTATATACTTATAATAAGACATTCATATCATTTTCGCGTCCGCTCAGGCTCAAATGATTCACCTATCTGATCCCGGTCCCGAATGCAGTTACTTGCAAATATAACATTTAAGCCGCGGTGCACAGGTAGTCCCCCTCGTCTCCATCTCCGTTGGGTGTGCCTCCTCCTTCGCCGTCGGCCTTGCCATCACTTCAGGACCGACGGTTCTCTAGCTACCCTCCGTCGGACGAGTTGCACTTCTTGTGCTTGATTCATCTTCGGCTCGATTCATCTTCTGCTCTTCTACATGATGCACGCGTCACGTACATCCGAGATCTCCGATACCCACAATCGGCCCTTCATCGGCACCCCCGTGCCAAGGACTTATTATTATTGTGTGGAGAGTGAGTAAGATCATCTAAGATGTGTGATGAGGCTTCTCGACGCAATATCGCTCGCAAGTCGCGTTTGTTGCTTCGTTGTCGATCGCGATTCGCGATGCCGTCCTCCTCCATGGCGGCTTTACGTCGCCGAACGTATATCCACTGTTCTGGTGTTGGCGCCCACTTGATTTCCGCAGGCTGGTCTCTGGATTCTCACGACAGATGACCGAAAATATGTTCGCACTTTGTACATGGTCGTAGTGACTGAACCCAGCGAACTCGCAGGACATCTAGCCACGGATGTTTATTTCCAGTTTAGGCATCTCCTTGTCGTCAAATGCTTGAACGTTCGAAATTCGAATGATTTGATTCGTCCAAAACGAGTCAAAGCGCCGTAACCGTCTCAAAGGTGATGTTGTTGAGGCATTGCAGGTAATGAAATGCCTTCTCCGACATGACCGTGTTTTTCGTGAGTCAGGACCTTCATCATCGACTGAAGATCCTGCAGACGAGGATGATGAGCTGCTCGAAGGGGTCACAGACGAGGCAGGTGAAGAAAGTGGGGTTGAAATACATAGCTGAATTTTGAAAAATAATATATAATCCTTTCCCAGCCCAGCCCAAGCCCAAGCCCGGTGTTAGGGGCCAAAATATTATAAAGCCCATACCCGCTCAAGCCCCCAGCCCTGGGCCACAGGCCCAAGCCCGGCCCGCACAACACTAATTTGCTTCATCATGACGGAGCTGCGCCGTGCTTGTGTAAGCTTGTGCGAAACTGTAACGGCGCTCGCAGCGCATGTATTCCGTTTCCTCGTAACTGTGGTGCTTGCGTAAGCGTCCTAAACTGATGGAGTCCTGCTTTGCGTACTTACCTCTCGTGTACAGAACATATGTACGATAAACTCACACGCCTGGCGCGCGCGAAGTACGCGTCGGATTCATCTTCATTGGCAGCGGCTCCATCTTTAGCCTGCTTATCGCGTGCGTCTTCATCTCACCTGCCGTAGATCCCGCCCTTACACTAGGCTATACAAATTTACAACATGGACAGAGGCAGGGTACAAAAGTGCGCACAACGACCCCCATGCAAGCCTTGGGGCATTCACTTAAGAGCGCCCTCTCCGGGTAGTGCGAAACGAAGAGGGCAGGCGCTATAGTCTTCTAGGTGGTGTTCGTGCGTTTTTGTCTCATCCGCTTATCTTCTTTGCATTAACCCGTCTTTCTCTTGATTTCAGGCTTCTGCCTGACTCAGTTCATCTTTGTTATTCTCGACTGGTGTGCAGGGAACCTCGCGACCAACCATACATGCATCCTGATGCAGACGTTCAGGAGGGTGAGGAGGAGTAGGACAGCGGACACCCCCACCAACCCGTCGCCAACAGCATATCAACGTACCCACATTAGTCGACATATGACAGCTCCAACACCACAGTGTCACAATTTACCGATGTCATGATCAACAGGCTATCTACTGCACCAGCACCAACCAATCCCAGCACCACCCGCCGTCGACTGTCTCTCTGCCGCAGACTCAACCACCAACCACACATCAGCATGTTCCACTGTCGCTCCCACAGCCAGTACGAGTTCCCCTGCCCCAATACCAAGTATGGACGTGTATGACCAATTCTCGGATCCTGCCCAAGTGGGTTTGGTGGCGTATCGATAACGTACGTACGTGCCTCCTCCGTCGGACCCAGCGACGCTTCGTGTCAGCAGGGCGATGCAGTATGTGGACCCATATGCTGCCGTGCGAGTGTCGCTGGGGACGAGTACAAAAGCTCCACCAAGCGACGAACCATACACTAAGTACCTATAGTTTGAGGGGTGAAATGAGATTGTGGAGTCATAATAGTATTGGATATAAAGTTTGCGAATACCCCCCAAGACTCTTCCACTGCTCTCCATGTTACGATATGGATGACTGGACTGTATTATCCATCTGCGTTGCTTCTCTGCGATTATTTCCCTATCATCACACCTACACCCTGCGGCTTCCGCCCCAAATTGTACATCTTTCGCAATCATTACGTTCTTTTGGTGCCACCGCATTTCACAATTCCCTTATTACCTTGCTTGCAAGGTTACTCTACCCGGTCATAATTCTTTTTCCCACTGTTCCTTGGTCCTTTTCTCCCAGCACGTGATGGTTGCCTTTTGAGTCGTCCTTTGAGGCCCAATTCTTCGTCGCTGGCATTCGCGTCGTACCGGTAACCGCTGCTGTGATCCGCAGGTTGAACCCATACATCTTTGTATATCATCTTTGTATATCGCAGGCCACATTTTGAGTCGTTCTTTGGTGATCAATTCTTCGTCGCTCTTGGAGAACGCCGCCCGCTGCCGCGATCCGCAGCTTGAACCCAGACATTGCGATTGAGTTACCTGGCTCGATAATCTC
>MU837175.1:0-13495 GCA_029603245.1 Rhizopogon salebrosus TDB-379
GATATTGGGCCTTCCAAGCGCTACGTGAACCTGCGGCGCGTGGACTGGGACAAAGTCTTCTTCAAGACCTACCTTGAGAAGCGCTCCACTGCGCATCTAATCGTTAACTTCAACCGCGTCTGGATTCTCCACATTGCAATTTACTGGTTCTACACGGCGTTCAACTCCCCAAAGGTTTACGCACCCCCGAATACGCAATTCCCTTCGCCAGCGATGACTTGGTCCGCGACAGCCCTTGGAGGTGCAGTTGCCACATTAATCATGCTCTTTGCCACGCTTGCCGAGTTCATGTATATCCCCACCACATGGAATAACGCCTCACATCTCACGACACGTTTCATATTCCTCCTTGTCATTCTGGCGCTCACTGGCGGTCCGACGGTGTACATCGCATATGTCGAGAGCCGGCCATACCCCACAACATCACAGATCCCTCTCATCGTCGGCATTGTGCAGTTCTTCATATCCGTTGTTGCGACTATTGCATTCGGATTGTTCCCCTCCGGACGCATGTTTGGCGACCGGGTTGCTGGCAAGTCACGGAAGTACATGGCCTCGCAGACATTCACTGCGTCTTACCCGGAACTTACGCGCTCTGCACGGACTGCCAGCATCATGCTCTGGCTTCTTGTCTTCGGATGCAAATTTGCCGAGTCGTACTTTTTCCTCACCAGTTCCTTCAGCTCGCCAATCGCAGTCATGGCGCGAACTACTGTGCAGGGATGCAATGATAAGCTCTTCGGCAACGCCCTTTGCTCGAATCAGGTCCCCTTCACGTTGACCATCATGTATATCATGGACTTGATCTTGTTCTTCCTTGACACCTACTTGTGGTACATCATTTGGATTGTGGTCTTCTCCGTCGGTCGCTCTTTTTCGCTTGGCCTATCAATTTGGACGCCTTGGAAAGACGTGTACACGCGTCTTCCTAAGCGCATCTACGCCAAACTCCTTGCTACCGCTGAGATGGAGGTCAAATACAAACCCAAGGTCCTTGTCTCGCAGATCTGGAACGCCATCATCATCTCCATGTATCGTGAACACCTCCTCAGTATCGATCATGTCCAGCGATTGTTGTATCACCAAGTTGACGGTACTGATGGTCGCCGGACACTGAATCCCCCTCCATTCTTCACGAACCAACACGGTGGTAACTATAAAGATACGTACTTTCCTGCCAATGGCGAGGCCGAGCGCAGGATTTCGTTCTTCGCCAGCTCCCTCACCACTGCTCTGCCCGACCCTCTCCCTGTTGATGCCATGCCCACATTCACAGTCCTTGTCCCACACTACTCCGAGAAGATCCTACTCAGCTTACGTGAGATCATCCGCGAAGAGGACCAAAACACTCGTGTGACGCTACTTGAGTACCTGAAGCAGCTCCACTCCGTTGAGTGGGACAACTTCGTGAAGGACACAAAGATCCTTGTGGGAGAGAGCGAGCCAATAGTAAATGGGACGACTACTACGATCAGTGAGAAGCATGGTCACAACAAAGCGGACGACCTGCCATTCTACTGCATCGGCTTCAAGACATCGAGCCCGGAGTATACCCTCCGCACGCGTATCTGGGCCTCGCTGCGCGCGCAGACGCTGTACCGTACCGTTTCTGGCATGATGAACTATTCCAAGGCGATCAAACTTCTCTACCGTGTCGAGAACCCTTCCATTGTGTCCATGTTCGGAGGCAACACGGAGAAGCTTGAACGGGAGCTAGACAGGATGGCACGGCGCAAGTTCAAGTTCGCTATTTCCATGCAGCGGTTCTCGAAGTTCAACAAGGAGGAGCACGAGAATGCTGAGTTCTTGCTGCGCGCATACCCAGATCTGCAGATTGCGTACCTTGATGAAGAGGCTGGGCCAAAAGGCGGCGACCCGCGGTTGTTTTCAGCGCTCATTGATGGTCACTCGGAAGTTGACGAGACAACTGGTAAACGGAAACCCAAGTTTCGTATTGAGCTGCCTGGAAATCCTATTCTTGGTGATGGAAAGTCAGACAACCAGAACCACGCTATCATTTTCTATCGCGGTGAATACCTCCAGCTCATCGATGCCAACCAGGATAACTACCTTGAAGAATGTCTCAAAATTCGCAACATTCTCGGCGAGTTTGAGGAGTACTCCATTTCAAGCCAGAGCCCTTATGCGCAATGGGGTCACAAGGAATTCAAGAAATCACCCGTTGCTATCGTCGGCACCCGCGAGTACATCTTCTCGGAGAATATTGGTGTATTGGGTGATATTGCCGCTGGGAAGGAACAGACATTCGGTACGATGACGGCTCGTGCACTTGCGTGGATCGGAGGGAAGCTGCACTACGGACACCCTGATTTCCTCAACGCCCTTTTCATGACAACACGTGGTGGAGTTTCGAAAGCACAGAAGGGCC
Source organism: Rhizopogon salebrosus TDB-379 (assembly GCA_029603245.1). NCBI lineage: Eukaryota > Fungi > Basidiomycota > Agaricomycetes > Boletales > Rhizopogonaceae > Rhizopogon > Rhizopogon salebrosus. The sequence continues at coordinate 2,390 of MU837175.1, forward strand.
TGCATCTGAACGAGGATATTTTCGCCGGTATGAATGCCTTTGGGCGTGGTGGTCGTATCAAGCATTCGGAGTACTACCAGTGTGGAAAGGGTCGTGATCTTGGCTTTGGCACGATTCTCAATTTCCAGACCAAGATCGGCACGGGTATGGGTGAACAGATGCTCAGTCGGGAGTACTATTACCTGGGGACACAACTGCCTATTGATCGTTTCTTGACTTTCTACTATGGACATCCCGGCTTCCACATCAATAACATTTTGGTCATCTACTCGATTCAGGTGTTCATGGTCACTCGTGAGTTCCTTGTCGTGTGTTTAATGTGCATTTCTAATGAATCGTATAGTGCTCTACATCGGGACTCTGAACAAGCAGCTCGCCATCTGTAAAGTTGATTCGCAGGGCACTGTGCTCGGTGGTCAGCCTGGGTGCTACAATCTCATTCCCGTCTTCGACTGGATTAAGCGCTGCATCGTCTCCATTTTCTTGGTGTTCTTCATTGCTTTCTTGCCTCTCTTCTTGCAAGGTAAGGCATTAGCATTTTACCTTGAGCTTAGTTTATTGATGATCCGCAGAACTTGTTGAGCGTGGCACTGGAAAAGCGCTGCTGCGTCTCGGAAAGCACTTTTTGTCATTGTCTCCCATTTTTGAAGTTTTCTCGACACAGATTTACTCTCAAGCTATCCTGAGCAACTTGACATTTGGTGGGGCTCGCTATATCGCAACCGGCCGTGGTTTTGCAACGACTCGGATATCCTTCAGCATTCTGTATTCCCGCTTTGCAGGACCTAGCATCTACATGGGCATGAGGAATCTGTTAATCCTTCTCTATGCTTCGCTGGCGATCTGGATACCATATCTCATCTACTTCTGGTTTTCCGTGCTCTCGTTGTGCATTGCTCCCTTCCTCTTTAATCCTCATCAGTTCTCATTCTCCGACTTCATCATCGACTATCGCGAGTTCCTACGGTGGATGTCGCGAGGTAACTCGAGAACGAAGGCGAGTAGTTGGTATGGATACTGCCGTCTTTCTAGGACTATGATCACTGGGTACAAGAAGAAGAAGCTTGGCCACCCTTCAGAGAAGTTGTCAGGGGATCTCCCTCGTGCGCCGTGGCGAGCTGTCGTCTTTTCAGAGGTCATCTGGCCGATCTGCCTTGCGTCCATCTTCGTCATTGCCTACATGTTCGTCAAGTCGTTCCCTAATCACAATGGCCAGCAGAACCCGAGCCCTTTGGTCCGGATAGGTGTTATCGCACTTGGTCCTGTCGTCTGGAATGCTGCTGTTCTCCTTGTGCTATTCTTTGTCTCGCTCTTCTTGGGTCCTATGTTCGACAAGTGGACGAGGTTTGCTTCGGTCATGGCCGCTATCGCTCACTTTTTGGCACTGTTTGGAATTATCGCATTCTTTGAGTTCTTCGTATGTGGTTTCATCTGTGCTTCATGGATGCTCAACTGACGCATGTCTCAGTGGTTCCTTGAGCTCTGGGATGCATCCCATGCAGTGCTTGGCGTCATCACCATCGTTTCCATTCAGCGCGCTATCCAGAAGATTCTCATTGCTGTCTTCCTTTCTCGTGAGTTCAAGCACGACGAAACCAACCGTGCATGGTGGTCTGGTAAATGGTACGGCCGTGGCCTCGGCAATTCGGCCATGTCCCAGCCAGCACGTGAATTCATCGTCAAAATCGTCGAGATGTCCTTGTGGAGCTCCGATTTCTTGCTTGGTCACATTCTCCTAATGATCTTGACGGTGCCCGTTCTTATCCCGTTCATCGACAAACTGCATTCAACTATGCTTTGTAAGTGACCATTTCGAGGCTTTATTGTTTATAATTCTGACCTGGTGGTAGTCTGGCTACGTCCATCCAAACAAATTCGGGCGCCTCTCTACTCGACTAAGCAGAAGAGACAGAGAAGATGGATTGTGAGTGTCATGATTTCATCCCGTTCACTAACTAAACGTCTTCGCTAGATCATTAAATATACCCTCCTTTATATCATCATAGTGTCGGGACTAGCTTCTCTCATCGTTCTGCGTAAGTCCACCGTAAACCTTATACAACTGTGTCGCTAAAATCATCTTCTCAGCTGCTATCTTCCGAAACGAGATAACATTCAACTGCACTCTTTGTCAGAGTATCTAATGACTGGATCACCGCGTCACTTACTCATGGACTGGCCTGGATTAACCCTTACTTTCGCTTTCGCGTCTTTCGAACGCTAGTTACCCCTGTATATCTCGCTCACATATTCCGCTGATGAGCTTCCACTTTACTTGATGTATCATAGTAGAGACAAACCAAGTTAATCTGCTTGCACGATGTCGTGCTTCTGAATACGGGCAAACTTGCATAGTACTAGACCCACTTTACTGCAGCGAAATATGTAAGTTGCATGTTCTCTATAATATCCTCGTGCTACTTTTCTCCGCCAAAAATGCGGATTTTGCACTTGGAAGCTGTGCACATCATCGCGCGCAGTGGTTCCATGACCCAAATTCCCGAGCTACAACGTCATTCTCGCGCTCGCACAGACTTCAGCATGGCTTATCCCTTGGTCAGGGCTTCCGGCACTGAGATGTCCGACTTGAATCGAAGACTGCATTGATCATAATGTTCAACTGAGAGCATTTTATGACAGGAAGACCATGCGTGCTTTCGGGCCAAATGACGAAGCCTCGGCGCGGGAGAAGATAATAGCTTCATTCTGGCGTGTCAACTTATGGGATGACTGGCTCGGTTTAGAGAGCACGTCGCGAGCTGCTAGTCTAGAGCCGTCTCAAGCATGACTGTATTGGCCCGTTCTTGGGAATAGCGAACAACTTTGGGCCCTACCCTACAATGATTTGCCCATGGGCTGATAGTGGAACCCTCACGGGTTTCCTTGAACGCCGACAAGGCATGTTGTCGTCTCGAACCAATCTCTCCCTTATTGTGAGTATATCGAGATGTCTGCTAATTCTGGTGTCAGCTGAACGACGTTGCCCTTGGATTGCAATACCGTCAGTCGTTTCTTCACTACAATTTGAAGGATAATGTAGTGATGGCACATATGGTTGCACTCTGGAAAGTTGAAACGCTAGTGCCCTGTCGAATACTCTGCCGTATTGTGCATTAGCAATATTACCTTGCTCGTAGTCGCTCCAAAAGACCGTAGCAGCTGCATAGAATTTGAATTGCACAAGCTTCGAGCTTGGCAAGCGCTGGTTTCATGCATATTTTCCGTTTTGCGCAGAAGACAAGAGGACACTTATCTTACCAAATACTCCTGGCCGTAGATTTGTAGTACGCCAGTGGTGACGCCTTGAATGAGGAAATGACAAGTCGGTAAAGGGGCTACTCGATTCAATGATGATTGCGCTGAAGAGGTGTGACATATGTTCTAGCTTGGATGTTATTCTGCGGTTAACTTGTCAATCAAATGCACCTCTCCCGACAATTCTTACGCAGGAAAGACTTGTATTATAAGATAGCGAATGTGAGTTTCGTAAGTAAGAGCAGCTTTGCAAATGTTAGATATGGCGGGTATTGTTAGCAATAGATGATGTGGGTGATGTGGATTGTCCATGAGTGCTCATTCAATGAAGGTCGCGCACAAATATCTCAAACGGTCTCGCGCACTAAAGCTGCCACAACCGTTACGCTATATTTGCCACCCGTCAGTGGAAATCATATGTTGGGATGCAATGGACTTACTCGTCAATTTTCTGCAAGTTTTGAATTATTAAGGAAGAAGTCCTAGAAAAAATAGTAAGTTGAAAACGCACCCCTCCTGGGTAATACAGCCCTGCCCGTAAGGCTTCGCCTACGGAATTATCATAAAGATGTATGACGCGTGTGAAACAAAGTAGACTTACGTGAAAACGGGGTGGAGGTATTTCGGCCCCGCATGCACACTTGCGCATAGTCAACAATACGGTCAGCCATCTTCTGCACTTGCATATCTTCAGAGCCACCTGAGCGTGCTACAAGAGAGCAGATGGCGGCAACGTCAGCCGGAAAGACGTTGTCTGATAGTCCATCAGTCTGTACTCGAAAAAAAAATTAGTGCATAACTCGGTCGAGTCGGAACAACGCACGAATGCAACGATGATATCCCCATCCCGAAGCTTGGTCTCATAACGAGCAGCTTGACTTGGGCGATCGACAAAGTGGCGATTGGACTTTGGCTCATTCGCTGGTAATTTTGCTAGCTGGCTATTGAGGAACGTAGGGTCAGAGAACTAGTCAATACAACGCATCTTACTATGGGCAATTGAAGAAATGAATTTGAGGTGGTTGTTGGTATATAACCGAGGACGATCGAATGATTAAAAACCCGCTGTCACCCAGACTATGACAAACCCGTCTCAGTTGGGTTCCTGCGGTAATGCAGTCGACCTACTTCGCCGCTCGCAGCATGCCTGTAGATGAGTTGAGACTGATTAAGCAAGCAGTACTCGAACCTTAGGGGGTGTTCAGGGTGGATACGGATGACAGCACCGATAAACAAACCTGCTTCAACAAGGCGCTCCCGCAATACACCATGGTAAGCGAGCTCAAGACAATCATATGGTGACAACTCCCATCCCTCAACCCTTTCGCGCTCCTCGTACTCCTGAGTTGGGTCAGTTTCTGGTTCTCCGGCCCATGCAGTTCGCGAGTAACGATGGGCATGATACATCAGTGTTTGTGCATAAAGCGACGGGTCAACGCCTGACTCAGCCCATCCACCGACGCCATCGGCGACACCGAATGACACTCCCTAGTGAACGCAATAAATACACGGCAGATATGTGGAGCGCATGGACGTACCTACCGAATTATTCCGCATCTGCCACACAGGATACATGTCCACGCAAAAATCTGTTAGGTAGAACCGCATCGAGACCGCCCGAAACGCACCCGTGACACGAAGAAAAAGTCCTCTCCTGCATTCCCGCCCTTTGCATTTTTCCATCTACCAAGCGTCTCATCTCGCCAACGTCCTACCGTCGTGTCCGCCGAGAAGGGTACATTTATGCGCAATGGCTGTGGGCTTGGGGGCTTCGCTGCCCAGCTGGCACCAATATGAAACTGGTATGGTCGAGGTAGCGAGGAGACGGATCTCCTAATGACTATTGGCAGGCGGGTACGGTAGAAGGCGGAAGTTAATAGATTTGTGCGTGTGCGCTTGATTAAGTGAAGCGCTGGCGACGACCGGCGGAGGGTCATCCTGAAGAGTATTGGAGCACAAACCCAGAGAATCAGCAGCTTGTGCTTTAATTTTGTGAGCACGTGACCTCAGTGCACATTTTGCCGCAAGACCGCCCCTCACAAGAGACAAAGTAATTCATTTATCTTTTGAATAATGCGTAGTCGGTGTGATAGTTGTTAACGTCTTTAAACAGCCGTATGAAAACACATCTACAGCCGTCTCTCGATATAACTCTCAATCACACCAGCGGGTGTCGAGGGATATTCTTTCAGCTCCACTTGTCCATTAACAACGAAAGTGTTAGGCTGCAGCATTATCTTGCGAGGCTACGATGCGGCGAGCTCAGGGCTCGTGTCATGTCATCCCAAGGTCAACACGCACCAGTTTCTTCTTGAGAACAACATCCCGGATCTCGCCTTCCCATCCTGGAAGAGGCGTGGTGAGCTTCGTGTAGAAGTCTCGTGCTCCAGCGCCATCGGCTGTGCTCTTCCGGACTTGAAGGTCGATGAGGAGCTTTCCCGCAACTTCCTGTCCATGGGTCAGACATTTCTGGCGGTCGAGCTGGTCGGAAGGTATTAGCTAGGGACTCCGGCCTGAAGGTGGAGCACAGAGACTGACGCGAATGTACAAATTCTCTAGAGAATCGTCTACACCGCGAACCTCCTCAAATGTCACTAGACCTTCCTTGATCATGTGCTGGGTGATCCCAAGGCTACGTGCCGAGAGTTCAGATTTCATGTGACTTGGAAGCTGCGGACTCACCGAGCTTGCATGTGCGCCTGCCCGTGCTTCTTCGTGGCAGGGTCGTAGTACTCAAGAGCGCGTAGACCTGCGCGTGCCATTAGAAGGAAAGTGATATAGATAACATCATCGCAGGTCTTCTGATCGGTATACTGTGATCGGGAGTCAGCGAGTAGCACAAGCGATGAGAAGGCGCTGGACTTGCGCCGAAAATGTTGAGGATCGTCGGATTGCTTGCGACTGGAAGAAATAGTTCAATCATTGTGCAACTACGCGGGGAAGCTTTCAACTCACGATAAAGGGCAACAGTTTCCGCGCGACACTCCTCCATCGAGGACGAAACTTCGCCAAGAACTGAACCCGGCGTTTGACCAGGTTTATACCACGATGTACTATATCGCATATAAGTCAACTATGTGGTCTCAAGAGCACATGCATACATGTTCTTCCCAGTTAGTGGGTTAATGACCTGGAGTATACAATTTCAGATCACGGTCGCACTCAGGGCGGGTGTCACAAACCTTTTCCGGGTCAAAGTTCTTTGAACCGTCGGCAGCTTCCTGGAAAAGCTTTCCAGAGCCATGGCCCAACAGTTCGTGGTTTGCAACCTGAAGTTCGAAAACGCGCGAATCCCATTCATTGTATAAGTCAAGGTCGTCAGGATGGATGAAGGTTATTTCTTCATCTGCGTCAGGCAACAATAAGCAGTTGCTACAAGTTTTTGCTGCGTGCAGGACTTACCCGGCGCTTTTGCTGCAAGGATGTTCTAGGAGAAATATGAGTACATGAAGCATCTACCCCCACAAAATGTACTGACAGCGAGGGAAACATTCTTGAAGCCAGTTGATTCTCGGATATCATAATAGTTCTTGAAAACGGGTTTCGGTGCCAAGACATTATACTTCCCAGCTTGAAATACTCACCGGAATCTTTATGGGGCCGCCTCAAGTCAGCTATTCCAGAAGGTGCCAAACAAACTCACGTTAATACCAGCGGGGATACCTGTGTCACTTTTATAAGGTAGGATCTATCGCAATTGAACTGCACTTACCTCCTGTAGCGAAGTTTACAATCTCCAATGCGGTGAAATCCGGTTTTCTAAACACGTCAACCTCGAAGTCCTTACCCCAGGGCAGGACCTTGATCAGCTCTGGCGCATCGTTGACGAGTATGTCATACTTGGCGCTGAGTTCCTTGTCCACGATGGCAGTAAAACCTACACAAGGCAATCAGTGTTGTGAATATCAGTGACATGAGTGGCTTGCCTTCCCACTCGGCACGACCACCGTATGGGTCAACGTAAGTTTCAATAAAGCCTATGTAACTTTCGACGACAGGGCCGACGTCCTTAACCCAATGTGCTGAAGCGGCCTTGTGCTCTTCAATCGATCCGCTCTCAAATCTGGTTGACCAGCTGCAGCAATAACAATGCAATGTTAAAAAGCTCGCGACGTACGAGTTGATGTAACCCTCAATCATCTTTGCCTGGTTGTCATTTGCCGTATATTTTCTGGCCTAACAAAGAAGGTGAGAAAAATTAAACATGCGAATCAACATTAAGTTTACTAACCTCACTCAAAGCAGCGACTGCCTTCGCTAATGCTGCTGAGAAATCACCGTATTCGACCGTCAGTTTGATAGAAACCGATTCCGTGCCTATTTCATGAACAGTCGAATCTGTTTTTTTGACAGAGGCAACGAGAAGTGTGAAGTCGTGAGGCCCATTCTTGCGGACACTACGAAAAAGTTAGAACCGTTTCGTATATAGTAAAATTGAAGGTCGCGTTTACCGCGTGTTCAGCACGTCCACTCCAATCTTCTCAGCAGCAGCTTGAACAGCAGCGACCTCCTCATCTGTGATCGTTTGGCCGAGGTAATAGTTGGAGATATGTCCATCCTTTGGTTTACCAATAGAGAGGGAGTTCTCTGGTGAGAGTGCATAAATATGGTGTTTCAGCTGGTTGAGTTGTTATCTTAGTTTTGGTCATCAAATTACACCTATGTAACTACTTGCCTCATTCCATAATGGGATTGCATTGGCTGCATTGGCCGACTCCGCGATCACAGCGGCAAAGTTCTCTTCCGAAACGCGAGGTATGATCTTCGTGAAACCGAAACTCTTGTAGTTTACCAAGTTGTGCAAAACCTTTATTGGAAGGAACGATCGCACTAGCTAACAACGACTCGAACAAGGTTACTTGCCTGGGCGGAGTACTGCAAGACTTGATCGAAATCTTCCGAGGATAAACCGGATTTTTGGCTCAGTGCTCCCAAATCGGCCAGCTTTCCATTAGCACTAAAGGTCAAGATGAGGAGATCATAGAGCCTAAGTGCCTGGGGGGTCCATTGTTCTTGAATGATCCGAGCGCCTGCCCATGAAGCTTGACCAACGTAATGGACATAGAGCTTCTCCTTGGGTCTGCACAACAATCAACAACCACACCTCTAGCAACTGACGTGTACATACGTGAGCTGCGAGAATGACTTTGCAACCTCTACACGGCAGATTGGAGGAGCTTTGTCAGACAAGTAACGGTCTGCAGCTGCGGAAACCATAGTGCGATGAAGAGAAGTGCGAAGAGGTAGTGATCTGTGGATAGAAAGTGGAGGTAGACGAAGCTGATAAGATGATCTCGAGTTCAAGACTCGATTCAGCCTGGTCCGTAGCATGTGCTTGATCTAGCAAGTAACGGGAGCACGCGACGCGGATGAAAAGTCAAAAACCACGTGACTTCCAAAGACACGTCGCGCAGTTGGTTTACGTTGTCTTGGGTTTGTTGTTCAATCCGTGGACATGGCCCGTACACTATAACTGGTGAGATGATGAGTAGCAGGGCGTCGATATAGTGTTTAAGGGTGCACACAATAAAATACTTAGAGCGCTCACTCCTATCGCGCCTCCGAGTCCATCACTGAATCGTAGTGTCGTACACGTCCAAATTCAAAACAGTATTTCGGTGTCCTCGTGTCAGAACATCCTTCGGGAGTATAAAGGCCACCAGTATCTCCTTTCAATTCTGCTCAGGTGTGACTATCGGACTTAAACCCAACAGTACCGTGACAACCCTCTTGATCGTTGACAGGACCCATTGTACTTGCTACTGTACATGTGCTTTATCTGATTTATTACTTTAATAAGGATTTCGCCATAGTCATGGTGGATCCCGCCAAGGAAGACACCTCACCCCGCCGTGATCACTCATGCCGCGATCTCCTGTAGCGTCTAGTGTTCCCTTCACAATCACAATTTACAGTCATTCTTCTCACCGGAGATGCGGTGCATCTCCACTCCCCTGCAGCTGGTCAGATCTTCAACGGCGTCCGTGACGGAGTCTTCCTTGGAGACTCTTACGATGCATCTAGAATTCGAATTCCGCCCTCTTCACAACTTTCCGCCGTCCTGCGCGGAGTTGAGGCGATTGCATTTACCAATATTGCTGCTATCACCCTGGGGGAGTGCAGAATAAGAAGATATCACAGATGTTTTGCTTAGTATTTGGCTGCTACTGGATGGGTATATAGGGCTTGTGCGGAAGTTTGACTTTACGTTATTAAGCACTTACTTGGCAGTTTATTCAATTAATTCAGGAGTATTTCGACCTATAAGTACTTAGCTAATTATCAATACATTCCCCTTGCCTCAAGCTTTGCTACCTCCATTTCATCGTTCTCGAACATGGTGGTCCCACCTTCTCGCAAGGCTGTACTAAGCCTCTACGCCTGCACTTTACGGACAGCGAAATCATTCAGTTCATATAATTTCCGCAACTACTTTGTCCAGAGGACAAAGGATACGTTCCGTGGGATACAAGTGAGTTCTGAGTCCTTAATTCAATCTGACAGTATCTTGATGTTCTCGACTTAGGCGGAGCAAGACCCCAACAGGCTTTCACAAGCATATAGTGAGGCTGTGAAGGAGCTTTCAGTATTAAGACGGAGTGCGGTCGTGAATCAGCTGTATGGAGGTTGGCGGCTAGCAGTTGAAGAACAGAGCGACGTGCGAACACGGGGAGATACATGAGCCAAGATACCACATGAGTACTACGTGGATGATGAAAACAGAACACCTTCACTAGTACTGCCTCATGCAGGATGGACGACAGCAAGTATATGTATAGATTGTTGTATCATGATTTTTTTGAATTGTCACCCCCTGAGGTACTTGAGGAGACGGAGGATCTGCTCCATGGCCACCCAAACTTCCACCAGCTTGAGCCAGTCCGTGATGAAGAACTTGACGGTATTTGGCTTTCAGCGGCTGGCGGCGACTTGGAGGCCGAGACACCCTTGGCAGTATTCGTGTTTATGCCGCTCCCTGCGACAGTATCTTGAGTCTCTTTCCACTGCCTCTCTGCATCTTTCAGGCGATCCTCAAACTCCTTTCGCTCCTTTCCGGCACGAGCTTCCCTATGTGCATGTATCTCGTCGAGTTGCCTCGTCTGTTTTGTTTCCTCACTGGCTGTGGAGCCCAGTGCATATGTTCCCACACAAACAGCTGCGATAGTAGCACCTTGAGCGATGACACGAACGCGTAGCCAATTATTCAGAGATTGAGAGTCGCCGCGTCTCATTTTGAACATGGCCATTATCAGTGCACCACACGTCACAAGAGTACCTAACGACTCAGAGGTCAATTTCGAGAGGACAGAACCGAGTAGTAATTGACTTCATACACACCAATAGGGACTAATGGTTGCTCCTTGAATTTTCTCAAAGCCTTCTCCTGGTATGACTCCCCCGTGTGAAGGCTCGGGGTGGTCGGAACAGCTGCGGGAGAGGTGGACATGCTATTTGCCGCGTGTCACCGACGAAAGAATGCACCAGATGAAAGTCAATACCTGAGACAGTAACCCTTGAGCTTGAACGTTCAAGTTAGCCAACCCACGGATGTTGTGGGTGGAAGCAGTTTGTCCCGATCGACCATGTTGCAGTATCACGGTATTGGAATGGAAGTTCCCGATGAATTGCATATTTGACACCTGACTCTGACTATCACACTCAGCACCGCCAAAGTTGGCACAAACTGCACGTCCAGCACATTCACATCGATCGGAATTCAAGTTACGCCTCAGTGGATTGCGAACCGTCTCAATTCGCTCGTGACTAAGGTTGATGACACGCTCCGCGCTACTAATGTGGTCAGCCGATACAAGCGCCCTTGCTTCATCGCGCGAAACGGACGCAAAAACG
>MU837175.1:100242-118681 GCA_029603245.1 Rhizopogon salebrosus TDB-379
TCATGATGACGACCTTAAAATATATGTGTATTTCCATGCCTATACAGGGATCTCGAGGTTCATGTTGATGTAAGCACAATGTCTGAGCATCCGCACCATCTCTGACGCCCCTTCCTGCAGTACACATGCCACATGCATAGCTTGACGAGCTGCATGGTATTACGTTCGCCCCAGCGCCATACCCATACGGCTTCACGCCGATTCCCGCTGACACTCCGGCATACAGTCAGACTCAGTAGATGGAGTTGACCTGTCAATGATCAATTAAGTTCAACTCGTCAAATGTATGACTTCACAGTTAGTAAAATCTTGCACTAGTGGAGGATGACTCTATCTTCCAAAAAGAAAATCAAAAACAACGAGAATTCTGTGTTTCTTCTGCGCGATCGTGATTCATGAAATGCCATCTCGTTCCCAGAAACTCACAAGAATAATTGTTTGGTTTGAGTGGCCACTAGTGGAAGTTGACAGCTGACTTGGCAGCGGGCTGATTGAGGGTGATGCATCCCCCAGGTCAAATCAAGTGCAGTATGAGAATGCACTCGTGTATGTTCTCGTTGAATGGATCGAAAATCCTAAGCGGAGAATCGGGAATGGCACCCCACTAAAATGTAATCATCCGCCATCCACTCAACCTATTCCACAGTAGCAGGGGCGCACGCGTTCATGTGGGGTTCAGGAAGGGCACTTGAATCGCAGCATCAGATATAACGTGCCGTGTGAAAGCATGGTTTCGGGAAGTCAAATATCACTAGGTGAGACATCTCGAGGGAGGTGCTGGCTTCTTTAACTCGCCCCTATCATGTAATTTGTCTGGCAACTGCAATGCCAGCCATCTCAATCCACCAGCCAATATAATGAAGATGACGTATATCGCGTTCCCATTGAGAATATTGTGTTCTTTTGAAAATGCAAATAGAGAAGTCGCTAACGCAGGCCCAAAGGCACGAGCCATGGCTGCGGATGTTTGACCAAGACCGTTGATAGCCCCAAGGACATTCTGTGAAGGAGCAGAGGCTGTGATAAACAGGAAAATAATCCCTGTAATTAAGTGGGTTACTTGTAATAACGGACCCGATTTATTGAAACACTCACCGAATGACATGTCCCATAATACGATCAGCACTAGTTGCCCCAGTAAAGTGAACGTGATTGCATGGTCCACCATCCCCCTTGCGCTTGCAAGCCAGGAGATTATCGGAAACACAGCCATGACTGGTGCAAAGCACGACACCGACACACAGAACAAACGTTTTGGACCAAGCCAATCGACCATTTTGGCGAAGAAAAGTGCCTGAAAGACACCGTCCACAATCCCAAACAGCGCTAGCCATGAGCCGATAGAAGCAGGAGCAAAACCAAGGCCACCTAGATAAATAGGCGTCGAAAAGATCAGCGGAAACAGAGCTCTGAGAGAAATGTCAAGGAAGGCGAGCATGGCGTAGTTTGCAATTGGAATAACAACGGTAGGTATGAGCAGTGACTTCAAGGGCACAGAGTCTGCCATATATCTTGGTGCAAGTGCTTCTAGACCATCACCACCTGCCGGATCATATGAGACGGCGATGGCGGCTAATGCCAAATTTTGTCGACGCTTAGTCGGCAACGTCTGCTGATCAATTAGCAAGGGATGTGATAAGACATGCATCATGTAGGACCTACTTCTTCTAAGAAGAATAACATTATGAAAAGTGCAAGGATTAGCAGACAAGCAGCCATTGCACATGGCAGAAAGTATGGGTATTTGTTCCAAAATCGATGAGCGAATAACGTGGGCCAGTGATCTTGTGGTCGGGCAAGCATTCCACCCACCAAAGAGCTGTTGTACGAATTTCATCTTCGGCGATCGCCATAGATTACGATTGCACTTACCCAATAACGCTTCCGATGCTCCAGACGATCGGGTTCAAGGCAAATGCCTGAGCAATGTTCGTAGCGTCCGTCAATTCACCCATCATAGTCTTCATGACCCCAGCGTTACCACTCAGTACACCACACACGCAGCGGCTGGAGAAATCATGTCAGCGTTCAAGTTGTAGACCTTTCCTCGGAAACTCAGATGAAGACATACCTAATAACAAGGCTCCAGAAAGTAGACGAGAGGCCAAAACAAAGGATCGAAATGCAAGAACCTAATAGTCCGACGAACAACACTGGCTTTCGTCCAATGCGGTCAGACAACCGACTCCACCTCAGCACTGTCAACGCCTGCGTGACGAAGAAGAGAGACTCCTGTGAATCATATCCAACAGTTTGGATAATAAGTCTCGCAGACCGTAATATCGACACCTACAATCAGTCCAGCATAATATCCTGCAGCCACATCGTCGCCTCCAGTGATATCAAGTTCTCTAATAAGCTGACAGGAGCGAAAACAAAGGTAGAGGTTACAGACAGTGGCGTGTCACCTTGAAATCATACCTGATTAATGTACGGGAATATAGACGACGAAGCTATGGGCTCTGCGAGTTGGAGTGTCAAAATGATGCCTATCTGGAGTTTTGGAAGGGGTGTTTTAAGTTTCTTCGAGGCGTCTGGAGGAACGAGAGGCGTGGTCTCGCCCATGCGAAGAGAGTCAGAGGCGTCCATTCCAACGAGTCAGGACTAAGACGGCTGAAACCTCCAATGAGAGTCTTGCGAATCACAAGATAAATAAATGCCAGGGGACCAGCGTGATTGTTCAACCATGACATGACAGCGTTTCCAGAAGCGGTTCCTACCTATGTAGAACTTAACTGGTGCTATCGATATGGAAACAGTGACTCATGATCAGCTTTATGGTCAAGCTCGGAGTCCCGGAGAATCGGTGTATTAAGACTCTCGAGGTTCTTCTCGCCATCGCGAGGTAATATTTTGCTTTTGCTATGCTCGAGCTTCTTCAAGGTATGGTGGATCATTGGTGATGCCAATATTTTTCAAGGTCCTTCATATGTATTCGAAACAACCGACGTCACGGTGATTATAGCGCTCGCCTTGGCTTTTCGCTGTAAAACCAGATTGGTAAGCAACGCTTTCGGCCGTTGCCGCATATTGCCGAAATATCAGCAAGTGCGCAGATTCTGGTGACAAATGAAGTTCACTAGTATTGGATCATTGTGAAGCACGTAGATACAAAAGGGACCTGCCCAAGGTAGTGATGTTCCTGCCTCCCTATCATAGTATACGAAGCTATGATCCCCAAAGGAGGCCCACTTCAAGTCTTGAAGTCTATTAGCGCGAATTTAGGGAGCGGTCGGTTGTGATCACCGCTGATATTATTTGTAATGCAAGTTCGTCATCGGGACGGTTTGCCTGAGAGACACAACTGCTGCACTGCGCCACTACAAGCAAACTGTTCCACGTTCGATCTAGCACCGGTTAGTCGAGGGCCGCAAATTCCAAGTGCCACCCAAGTGGTAGCACATAGGCTGTAGCTGTTAAATCACTAAGTAGGTAAGCCTCCAAACTCCCATATGCACAACCTTAATAGTATCAAAGGTACTGCAGGACGGTTGGCTGCTCCATGACGGTAAAGGACGTGATGGGAGCAAGTTTGAGGTGACATCCTCGATGATTGAAAGATGAGGCCAAGAATTGTGGGAATGTGTAGTCTATTATAACGGATGATGTACAACTGAGTTTTTTAAGTGTCATGTACTTAGTGTATTCCACCTGCAACAAACTTACGAGTGTTCTGGACAGCGACAGGCTGTTCGACTAAACCAATTTGTCAATGGTTCATGATGTTGGGATGGGAATCTCATGTATTTGTGGATTTGACGCTACATCCCCTGTCACCGTTCGTCCGTAGTGTGTTAGGAGTCCAATGGCAGAACCAATGCCTGCGCCACCAAGTACCACTGTGGTCCAGTAATCCATGCAGTTCGATATAGCTTGTAAAAGCAGTTTACTCACAATTCACTGTACTTGCTCTCTTCCAGAATATTGCAGGTGTTAGCACGGCAAACAATATCCCACCGATAGTGGCATGGTCATCAGCACGTAACGAGGCAGTCTGGAAAGTACGTTCAGTTTCAGTGGCAGTCACAATTAACTTGGCGCACATCGTAGACGTATTGCATTCGCCTGGTCCTCACATTGGCTTCACTGACCCTGGACGAACGAGTGTACTCGAGCACACCACCTCCTGCACAGCCTAGAAGCCGAGTCCCTTAGGATTAGCTGTCAAATCAAGAGCCACAATGTGCTTGCGTACCTACTGCACCGCCTACCCAGGTCGCACGAAGGAAGCGATTGACAGTGAAATGAGCTCTGCCTTTCCGCATGAGCACGAAAGTAACATATGCTGGTGGAGTGAGTAAAGAAAATAGTTCATATCCTTTGGTCATCCCTCGTCGTACAAGAATCTCTGTATCAGCGGCATGAACCGCTGAACGTTCCCCTAAGTCTGTTTCTGAAGCCATTGGGGTGTCGCTCCTCGCGGTACACAATGAGCAGGTTGTGTGACGAGTGTGACACAACGTGCACGGACCCTGATCGAGCTGATTCAGCTTTGAGTTAGTTTGCCTCTGCTTCTTTACCTTGACCCTACTGATGCTCTTGTACTGGCAATGTCAGCCTCACCATTTCCTGAACCTTTGGATGCGCCAATGCACGACTTCGCAGAATTTGACGTTCCAATGATCTCAGCCTCGCAAGATTTTTTTCTGGAGCTGTCCATGGATCACGATGGACATAACACCACTTACACCAACCAGGAGGGCGTCGAGGTCGACATGGAGACCTACGACGATGGCAATATAGAGTATGAGATGGCAGACGAGACAGAGGGGTTCCACGGAAGTCATTATCACCATGAGCCGCTCGACGTGGACGTCTACGACGCTTCTGACGTCCACTCACCTCACCCCATAACTGATTCACAACCATTGCCATCTCTGACACCTAACCCGGAGTTGGCAATACTTTCGTCCCCCGTTCCTTTCTCCGAATCTTTTATCCCCCAGCTAGGTACAGCTCCTGTTGAACACGACACATCTGTCACAGATCGCCTGGTGGAAAACGACCGTCCTATCGCTGAACAATCAGAACTTAGTGCTCAGCGAGAGGACGCACCTATTTCTCTAATACTTGAGCAACCACCGGAATCGGATCTCCCTGGTGCCACTGCTGCTGATCTGACGGCGGCAGAATTGATTGTATCTCCTACGGTGAATCCACACGATGTTGAAAAGCACACAGATCTTCCGGTGTCGGAAACGACTAACGAAGCAGGGCCATCTGTTCAACCTACGGAAGTGGAATCCGCACTCCAACCACAGGCTGAGGAGCAGTCTGAGACGCTCCGCTCCTCAGATGTCCCATCTGAAGACAGCATGCAAGCTCAGGGTAAAGACCATGCGGAGGTCTATCATGGAGAGGCAGAGAATGCTGATGACCCACACGAGATATCTGAAGGCGTCTACATTGACCCACCCCCCGCTGTTTTTGTGTCCATCGGCTCTTCCGAAGTACCAGACCATTGTTTATTCAACCAGCCCTCATCGGACCGTGGGTCTCGTAGTCCCTCTGCAGGGGCTGATTGGAGCACCCACGTGGTGTATTCGCTACTGCTGCAGAATCGGCCGACGTTGTACTACGAGCCCCTCAGCTGTGTATTTGAAGCACTTCGGCAGGATGACATCATCGCTAAAATTCCTGAAGCTCTTGAGGGGGAGTTAGTGATAGATGCGTACGATCTACAGCTCGCTGTATCAGAGGTGAGCGCGAATTTATTCTCTTACGGGATAAGCGCTCATTTTTCTTCCAGGATAATGTTTACGCACATGAAATCAGTTTGCATGACCTCAATGTGTTGCACGATGGCTCTGACATTGCTGGACCTCTCCGCATCCATCTACGTTCTGCGATACCTAGGTTTATTCTACGTTACCGTTTACTTCAAGAACAGATTTCTCGGCTTGACTTGGCTGCAGGCGCCACTGAAGGATCCCCAGAAGAAGGTTTGCATCTCTTTCATCAATCCGAGGTATCGTTAATTTATTATGTAGGTTATGGCCTTGCAGAACAACACGATGGCGGGCAAGAACCAGATCATCACGATAAAGAAGCTCAACACGAGGTTTCTCTAGCACCTCATGGCCAGAAGGATGCTGACGAAACAGAAAATACTCGACAGCCTGAAATTTATCCAGACCAGCCACAAGACGAGGTTGCAGCAACCGACACTACTTCCATCCCTGAGGTTGTCGAGGATACTACCTATCACCACGTTAGTGGTGAAGCATCACACACCCTTGAAAAGGAGGGTGATTATGAAAGTACAAATGCCAGCACAGGATATCAGGAGGAGGGCGAGGGTGTTCTTGACGCCGCCGCTGTGCACGAGACAGCAGACACGGACGCAGCCACTACCATCAACGAAAATTCGCAATTCGGAGGAGAAGAAACCGAGTACCTTGATTATGTACAGCCGGAAGAATACGACGAACGCTACGGTGAAGATTTTTCTGAGGAATTGGCATATGACCAAACGGTGGGTTATGGAGAAAGCGGGGAGCAGGATGCGTCGACGGCAGTGGATGAATCACAGGCGGTTTTACCTGGATCAGACCCCTATGAAGCTGAGACTACGCCAGTACCATCGGCACAATTGGTTGACTCTACTCACCCTCAGAGATCAGAAATTACGGACAGCGACCCACATGGTGAGCAATCTCATCTACCGATCATCATTGTATCTCACCCATTATTAGAACAAGTGGACCGTTTACCGTCATACGAGCCTTCCGAGACGATCAGCCATCACACTGATAAAGGTCCGTCCAAGTATTTCGCTGCGTTAAATTGTATACTGATGGAGATGCCAATCAGTTCTTACTGCAGACCAGCCGCCAGATCAGCATGAATCGACATTACAGCTCCCAACAGATGAGTCGGATTCTAATTTTATCGCGATGCTGGAGCGCGAGGCTGGTAAGGCCGCTGGTTGTTTTCACGCAGGACTAACGCTGATTCATAACTCAGATTCTGAACTAGACCATTCTTCTTCCAGTTCAAACGCTAAACCCAAGGAAAAGAGTGATGGTGGGGAGACTTCGCCAGTGTTGGAGGAGGAGTGGGATGACTGGGATGATGAGTTGGATGCCGATGGCGAGGCTGACGAGGAGTGGCTGGACCCCGGTGATGCCGTGTCCAATGAAAGTTCGGTGACCCTGTCGAGTAGCTCATCTAGCAAACGTGGTCACGACGAGGTCGACCCCGAAGAAGGCGAACTCGACTCTCGCACACCTCAGAGTTCACCTGGTATGTTCCAGATTTACGTTACCATGTTTACTCTATTGACATCATCATTTGTAGAAAAACGACCTCGCATTCATTGAGACAGCGGCGCCCTACCGTATCCTGATCGCTGATGCCCTTTCACTATACCGCGACATGGCCGCCACTTGGTCCCCCAGCCTGCAAGCAGCGGGTCTAACTTATCAACACTTTTTCTTCATTATCAAAGCACTGGCATTGACTGGCACACACTTCAAGATTACGAACAGAGGCTAAGTACCGTTTATCAGGTTTTTTCATATCTTTCTATTACCCCCATTTTCGTCGCATGATTTTTGTAACTCACCTTTACAGCAGGATTCGGTCGTACTCCCGACACAGAGTTAGGTGGAAGATGATTTGAGAGAGGACATCATCTGGAGACTGGCGGATACTCGTACTAAGTGTGCATATACGGTTACGTCCTTACTGTGTTCTACTGTCACTGAACCTAATGACTGCATTCTTCTTTCTCGGAGCTCAGAGCTTCATCGTTGGTGTTGAAAGGCTGGTAGTTTTTTTGTACGGCTAATAATTGAGACCAAAATGTAAAATTTTTCCGGCTCGGGGATTGCCGGAGTAGATTGATTTACGCGGCAATGTGATTAAGTCCAGTAACATGTTCCGCTGGCGCTGATGCAGTCACTGTCTGTTTCTCTTGTCCACACAACTCCATTCCTATGATATCGCACTGATGTCCATTTACTGATCCTTCTTTCTTGTCTTGTTTATATCGGTGCTAGTGTTACCTGGACCCAGTCATGGCGGATGCAGATACATGCCGCCTATGTGTTCAGATTGTCCGGTCACATTTCGGTCCATTAGCTGCGGTGAGTTTTTATACGGCTTTCCACCAGGTTTATGGTTTACCTATGTGTTTTCAGAATGTTGCTTCTGCACTACTGACACGAGGAAGACTTTCACTTGCCCAGCTCACTCGTTACACAAAGATGAAACCGCGTTCCGTGCGCGCAGCAATCCTAGCTCTGGTGCAACACAATATTTTATGGCATTCCAACACAGAGGAGGAAGGCGAAATGCTGGAGTTTAATACTTTAGACTGTCTCATGCGGCTTAGATTTGGGCGATTCGTGTGGCAAGCGGAGCAGTTGTTTGGACCTTCCGTGCGCCATTTTCTCCTCTTTGTTGCCGAGGTCGCTTACGGCATGTCATGTCAGGGCGCAGAGATTGTGCAACTAATACTAGACCACGGCAAACTTCAGCCGCCAGACCTCATTTCCAAATTGTCAATTTACAACCCCAAAAGTGCAGAGCTTTTTCCCTATCTTTAACTCTTGCTCATGAAATACCCAGGTTCAAGCCTATACTCGCAAACATTGTACAAGCTTATATCCGGCGCATACCTTAAACCATCCACCTTACTCTCACATAACTCACCGCGGGATAAACGTATCAAATACGAAGCAGAAGAAAAGGCTAAGATCGCTGGTTTCCCAACTGCGAAAGAGTTGCGGGAGGCGAAGGAAACTGCAGAGGCACGACTGAAAAGGGAGGAAGAGGAAGCAGAGAGCGTAGGCTTGGTGAGTTGTCATCCGCCTGCGTATCTACATGTATCAATAAACAGAAACCCGTAGAAGCGGAGGCCGAAAGATCAGATGGGACATCGGTCATCCAAGGTGAGTGAAACTTCGAAATAATAATAATTTGGGGTGTCATTAAACGAGCTACAGCGAAAAGCGCCAGAAGAGGACATGGTTGACGTGGGTTCGAATCAAAGCTAGTGGTGATAGTGCTTGATGTCAAATATCTAGGATGAGGTATACTTTCGACTAAATTTCGACAAATTCAATATCTATATCCGTAACAAGGTCGGTCCCATGAATGCGCTTCTACCGTTTTTACTTCATTCCGATTTTATTTGCTAGCTTATCGAGATGGCAGCAGGGGAGCGCTTCAACCGAAGTGCCGCCCTTGTCATGCGAGCCGCACTGAAATCAACCGAGGCTAAGCAAAAGAGTGTATCCGATACCAGATCAGGTAGGATAAAGCCGTATTCTTTAAGCAATTACTCATGATATAATAGAACCTGCTTCAACCGCCGGGATTGCAATGCTTATCTCGGACGATGAGAACCTTTCGACAGGTCTTGCCACGTCCACAAAAAAACCATCTAACGCTTCACTAGTGAAGGATTACATCGGTCTAATGTCCGCTGTAGACAATCCAACACCTGCCGGTACAGCGTCATCATTCATAACTCTAACTAACAACAAGGTATACGTCGAGTTTGGAATAATTAGCAGCCGCCTGCGGAGGCGCGTACTGGAAGCAGTGGCTCGGGAACGACACGGGGACGACGGTGTGAGGATCGTGCGCTTACTGCTCGACGTTGGAAAAATGGATGAGAAGCAGGTACTTCAATTGCGGAGCCTGGTGTCGACGTGATTCTGATGTCAAACAGATAGCGAAAGTGGCCATGATGCCGAACAGCGTCGTTAGACCACTTCTGTCGGCGCTATCATCCGACTTTTTGATTTCAACTCAAGAGGTGCCAAGAAGCGCTGACCGTAATCCCACTCGGACATTCTACCTCTGGTACTTGGTGTTCCTTCGTTATCAAACTTATTGAAATATTCCAAAAATTTAGGCACGTGGATCTGCACAAGGCATACTCGACGCTGCTGGGACACCTGTACAAGACACTATACAACATAGGCACGCGACGACAGGCTGAACAAGAGGAGCCAACTGTCAAAGCTGTGCTGGAAAAGCGCGAGCGGACGGACGTGGCTCAGGATGAAAGTTTGTTGTCGCGCATGGAGCGGGATGTGCTCAAGGAATGGGAAACGAAGCGAGAGAGGCTAACTGTACTGGAGATGAGAGTCGAAGAAGCCGTATTTATTCTCAGGGATCTCGATACAGTTGGAAGCAACGAGGACTCTTGAATTTAAGATACAAAATGGAAACGACGGGGCATCCTGGTGCAATTGCAAGATTGTACAGTTCATCTCTATATTCACAGATATGAAGGCTGCATGCTCAGCACGAGGTTCGCAGTCCTGGAACAACTGAATAGATAGATGAGAGGAAGGTGTCTTCACCATCATTCAAAACACGAGTTTGTCATCATATACCACCGCATCGGGTTTGGTGGCAGTGCAGTGATTTTGCCATCGAGTCTGACCAGATCCGGCTCTCAGCTGAAACTCTCGACTGCTGATGGTGGCTACTAGCTGTAGAGCACTGGTTTCTGCATTGGCGTTATATACTCGAGTCTGACCAGATCCGGCTCTCAGCTGAAACTCTCGACTGCTGATGGTGGCTACTAGCTGTAGAGCACTGGTTTCTGCATTGGCGTTATATACGCAGCGCTGCACGGCGTTTCGACGTGACCCCCCTGCGATACGTTCAACAACCTGATGACTGACACTGTGCGTGTTTACAGAGAGGGGAACGACATCATCCCTTTTCACCCAGGCTATGACTGGACTCGCTTCGTCTGCATCTCAGATACCCACTCTCGCACTTTTGAAATACCCCCTGGTGACGTTCTGTTGCATGCTGGCGACCTGAGCAGCTGGGGTAGCCTTTCTCAATTGATGCACACAGTCGAGTGGTTGAAATCGTTGCAGCACCCGGTGAAAATGTGAGCGGTATCTTTGATATTATTTCAGGTGGAGGTGACATAGTGTAACGATTGAAGCATGGTTGCAGGGAATCATGACGTGCGTCCTCAAGCTAAGCTGTTTTCATTACCCTGATTTCAGACTGGTACTTCTGTAGCTTTGTCTTGACGAGATGTGGGCTGACCCAACCTACGGCATCTCCCCTGAAGTGAGTGTCAATTCCCGTAAGCATTTTCTGAGTTAAACGGAGCACCGGAATCAGGAGGTACACCAAGCACGGTCCTATGTACGGAGTCAAGCCGCAGCAGGTCTGCACTATCTTGAACACGAACCCTTTCGAATCATGTCGCCCTCCGGGCGTGAATGGAAGGTTTATGGGTCACCAGTGAGCACTGCGTTCAACGAAGGTCGTGACACTCGGAACTGATACACGCGAATGAGGCTGCTCCGTTATATGCTCAAGGAGCATTTCAATACGAGACAACAGACGAGGCGCAAGGTACGAAATGATCTCAAATTTGATGGTTCCGGGTTACAATCATTCCCCGCAGTAATCTATAACCGTATACCCCGAGATACGGATATCCTGATTACACACACACCTCCCTTCATGACGTTGGACACAACCAGAAAGGGCAAGCAAGCTGGTTGTCATGTTCTGTCCAGGAAATTGGCAGAATTGCGGAAGTGCCGGTTGCATGTCTTTGGCCACATCCACGAAAGTGCTGGAGCTCAAATCAACACTGATGACCCGTCCAGACTAGTTGACAGAGTGTCCGTGAACGCAGCCATGGCAGTGACCAAGAAGGCGGTTGTTGTAGATCTACGGAATTAATAAAACATGCAGATATCACGTACACTTTGTATACATACATAGGAAAGCGTACGCGTCAAACAGCCAACTTGCTCTTCTTCGCTATCTTGATTCCCAGCTTGTTCTTCAAATCTGATTTCGGCTTCTTCGCTGGCGGAGCACCAAGAGATTTAGTGTCAAGCGCTATTCGCGTCGATTCCGGGAGGAGATTGCGCAAATCGGGCTCGACATCATCGGCCTTTCTTTTGATAGTAATCAGGGGTGGCGAGGTCGCATCTCCGGGTGAGTTTTCGGAGTCGCCCGCCGCCGAAGAGGAGCCTGACGGTCCAGGCATTGGCACCTTCATAAACACCTCTCTTACCAGCTTTTCATCCTCTTCTTCTGCTAGTCTCCGTTCCCTTTCTTCTTCCGTTTCCACCTCCTCTACAGTCAATCGAGCAACCAGATCCACTGATTGTCCCACACGCTCATTCCGTGCGTTCCGTGCTCGAATATCTTGCAGGGCGTCTAAGATATCCATCTCCCGTTTGGCATCAACGGTGCGGTTCTCCAGCACCTTCATAGGATTGTTCTCTTCCTCCTCTAACCGAGCGAGACGATCTTCCTCTTCGACAACTTTCTCTTCTCGCCATGGCTCGAAGTTGCGCGATGCACCGTGCTCTGCTGTATAATCAGTATTCTTGGGGTCGGTCTTGAACGTAATCTCGGCGGAACATAGTGTACTAGGATGCCCGTCAGTAGAGGCTAGGGGATACAATAATATAGTGACGCACCACTTGATGTAAAACCGGAATATCTTGATTCCATAATAATCCTCCCCGTCCACCGTTTCCTTGCGGGCATTGAATTTCTTGCCTTTGTAGATGTACTCTCCACATGTATTGCATCGCCTGTGTGCTCGGTAAGATTTGAATCGTGCAAGGAAATAATGCTTACATGGAGAACGGGGCCATGAGACGAACGACCTGCTGCGAGTTCTTTGGACCTCTCCTCCGTGGGATCAACGACGGGTCGAAGTCCGGGGGGAAGTACTTGTTCAACACTAGTGAAAAAGTCAGTTTCCATGACTTGACTGCAGAGTGTGGCCTCACCTTTACGCTCAGACATGGTGGTTAGTCAAAAGGAGAGTGTGCTGTTGTGGATGAGTGACGGGGATATTCAAGGACCACTGCTTACCTAACGGGACATTATAAGAAATTTCCTGTCTCAAGCGCGCTCTGCGCCTTGTCACACAACTCACCTGCAGCGTCGCCCGCCAGTTCATTCTGTCAATCGTCGCTCACACTCAACATGCAGGTTCAGTTAAACAAGTCACTAATTAGTTCTCGTCTTAAAAATGTCTACGATGGTTGGAAGGTACTTTTGACCAGCTCTATTCAGGGTTCTCTTATTAATGAGCTTTCTGTCGTCTTAGAATGCGAGTCAGAATGACGAGTATGGCTCAATAGCGGATGCAGAAGCTCTGTTGCTACATTGTGGAGACCCTGCTGGTGAGGACGAACCCGTGAGGAAAGGGACTGCTTTTCAGGTCAGTCTCATTAGGCCTTCAGAAAGCGCGTCTCTACCGTGTGGCTTACGCGCCAATATCGTGTAGACTTGGTTGCTCGGTTATGAGTTCCCTTCCACATTCCTTCTCTTTCAGAAGGACAGGCTCCTGGTACTGTGCTCGGCTAGCAAAGGTGTGTGCTGTGTTGCGGCGCTCTGATGTTTTTAACGCCACACGTACTTTTCTAGCCAAGTTCTTGCAACAAATAAAAGAGGGAAATCCGCCCGTCCCGGTGGATATACTTGTACAAGCAAAAGCGAAGGAGCCACCTTCCGATGCACTACCAAAATTTGTGGAGGCCTACACTTCATTTAAACGCGTTGGGACTTTGGTGAAGGAATCTTCCTCGGGGAAGTTGATGACAGAGTGGGAACAGGCCGTCTCAAAATCCGATCAGAAACCCGAATTGGTCGATATGGCCCCTGCACTGTCTGCATTGATGGCTGTAAAGGATGAAGAAGAAATGGTTTGTTCAAACTTTGTATCAGGGGTCAAGGTCTTCTAACGCACAGCTCAGAAATGCATTCGTACAGCAGCTAATCTTACTTCCACCCTACTTGTTCACCACATTGTAGTAAAATTGGAGATGATCTTGGACAAGGAGGCCAAGATAACCCACGAGCAATTCGCATCTCAGATAGAGGCGCGGCTTGGTTCGGGTGAAGGTGATGATGCCAAAGGACCGGATATGAAGGTGTGGAGTAAAGGACGGGGCCTCAGCGATGTGCGTTAGCTGTTCTTTGGAACTTGCTTGTACATCTCATTTATCATTTCAGGTTGATTGGGCATCGACAGAGTACTGTTACTCTCCAATCATTCAGTCGCGGTCAA
Organism: Rhizopogon salebrosus TDB-379; assembly: GCA_029603245.1. NCBI lineage: Eukaryota > Fungi > Basidiomycota > Agaricomycetes > Boletales > Rhizopogonaceae > Rhizopogon > Rhizopogon salebrosus. Next base: position 114,281 of record MU837175.1, read on the forward strand.
CAAGCGCAGGGTATGATTTGCGATCGACCGCAGAATCTTCCTCGGATACAATCGCACATAAAGGCGTCTTCCTCATTGCTGCTGGTATGCGTTACAAGGGCTACTGTGCGAACCTCGGGCGGAGCATCATTGTCGACCCCTCGAAGGTCGGTATAGGTGGTTTTCTGTTGTTCCCTGTCTCATTCCGCTATATAGGAACAAGAAGCCATCTACAACTTGTTGTTGTCAATGCAGAGTGAGATGCTCAAGGAGATCAAAGATGGCGTTACTGCACGTGAAGTGTATCAGCGGGCATTAGACATTGTGAAGAAGGAGAAGCCAGAGCTCGAGAAGAACTTTGTCAAGAATGTTGGATTTGGAGTGAGTGACTTCTATCAATTGAGTTCGACGAGTCTCAAACCAGCTCATACAGACCGGTGTGGAGTTCCGTGATTCTGCATACTTACTTTCTCTCAAGAATGCCAAGCACCTGAAAACGGACATGGTCTTTAATTTGTCTCTTGGATTCTCCGACTTGGTTGACGACAATGGCAAGAAGTACGTCTAACTCCTTCGTACCGCGTCAATTCGTCTTACCAATCTGTTTCAGATACGCACTCCACCTAGTTGATACTATTCGCGTAGGCGCTGACAGGTCAACTGCATTGACTGAAGGTGCCAAATCCACAAAAGATACTCTATTCTTCCTGAACCCCGAAAATGAGATTGATGTGGAAGAAGACAAGCCGTCCAAAACGTCGAAGAAACCCCCTGTGAAGCCCCTGGTGAACGGTTCCCCGGTCAAAAACAAGACAGTAGGCGGAAAGGTTTTGCGGAACAAGACGCGTAGCGCGGCTCAGGAAGAAGTTTTGATGACGGCGGCTGCCAAAATCAGAGAGCATCAGCAACACTTGCATGAATCGCTCCAGTCTGCTGGGTTGGCTAAATACTCCGAGGAGGGTAGCGGTGCTGGTGAAAAAGAGGGTAAAACCTGGAAGCGCTTCCAGAGTTACAAGGGTGAAAGTGCACTTCCGCGTGAAGTCGAAAGTCTCCGAGTGAGTGAACTATTTATTAGTTGGAACTTTACAGGCTCAGGCACCACTCCCTAGATTTCCGTGGACCGCAAGGCTCAGACAATAGTGTTGCCCGTGCACGGATTCGCTGTGCCTTTCCACATCAACACTATCAAGAACGTGAGCAAGAACGATGAAGGGGATGTCGCATATCTACGCATCAACTTCCAGACCCCTGGTCAACTTGCTGGGAAGAAAGATGATACGGTACGTGTGGCTTTAGAATCACGAGTGTTCACCGGTTGAAAGACTTCCCCATCTAGCCCTTTGAAGACCCTGATTCTACATTCATCCGTTCGGTCACCTACCGGTCATCCGATAGCCATCGCTTTGACACCATTTCTAAACAAATCACGGACCTAAAGAAAGAGGTCAACAAGCGTGAGCAACAGAAGAAGGAAATGGCTGACGTTATCGAGCAAGATGTCCTGGTGGAGATTAAAGGAAGGCGTGCGCACAAGCTTCCTGAGGTGTTCGTCCGCCCTGCCCTTGACGGCAAACGATTGCCGGGTGAGGTTGAGATTCACCAAAATGGTCTGCGCTACCAATCGCCAATGGGCTCTCAGAAAATTGGTACGGCGACTGGTTTCTTATTGTGGGCCATTGTTAACAACTCGACCTTAGATGTTTTGTTCACTAACATCAAGCACCTTTTCTTCCAACCTTGTGACAAGGAACTTCTGGTCATTGTACACATTCACCTAAAAGCGCCCATCATGATTGGGAAGAAGAAAGCCCATGTATGTAGTCCTTTCTCAGAGCAATTGCATATTCTGACCCGGTTTGCATCCAGGATATTCAATTCTTCCGTGAGGCTTCCGACGTCCAGTTCGATGAGACCGGGAACAGGAAGAGAAAACACAGGTACGGAGACGAGGATGAAATCGAGATGGAGCAACAAGAGCGAAAGCGGAGGCAGATGCTCAACAAGGAGTTTAAGCTCTTTGCTGAGCGAATAGCTGAAGCAGCATCGACGTCTATGGGCGAAACACTCGAAGTCGATATCCCCTTCCGTGAACTGTCGTTCGAGGGAGTACCATTCCGCACCAACGTTCGCCTGCAACCCACAACAGAGTGTCTTGTGCATCTCATTGACCCCCCATTCCTTGTTGTTACCCTCAACGAGATCGAAATTGCTTCACTGGAGCGCGTTCAATTCTCGTTGAAACAATTCGATCTTGTGCTTATCTTCAAGGACTTCACCAAAGCACCGTTACACATCAACTCCATACCAAGCGGTCAACTCGATGATGTGAAGAATTGGCTAGAGTATGCGTTTCTGTTACAATTGCTAAGATGCCGATGCTGACACATGGCATCTACAGCTCCGTCGACATTCCTCTTGGTGAAGGGCCCGTCAACTTGAATTGGGGCCCTATCATGAAGACCATCAATGAGAGCCCGCACGACTTCTTCCAGCAAGGCGGTTGGAGAAGTTTCCTTGGTGGTGGTGATGCCGACGTAAGTTCACAATTCTGATTGTCCGTGTTTCAAGGGGCTGAATCGTTGTCACAGAGTGATGCAGACGATGCCTCGGACAGCGAGTCTGAGTTCGAGGCAGACCCTGAGGAATTGCAGTCCGAGGAGAGCAGCGACGCTGCGAGCGAATATGATGGCTCGAATGCCAGTGCTGACTCAGGAAGTGCTTCTGGTTACGATGATGAGAGCGACGAAGGTGACGACTGGGAGGAGCTGGAAAGGAAGGCTGCTAAATGTACGTCCACTGACCTTCGTCCTTATTTTATGATGTTCATTTGTCGCACCAGCGGATTCCAAACGAACCGCAGAAGGGAAGGGAACTCGCGGGGGTGACACCGACTCGGATGATGATCGACCTAAAAAGAAGGGTGCTGCTAAACCCAAGGCGAACGGCAAAAGCAAGAAGCGGTGACCTTTGACTCTATGCCGCCCTTTTTTCTTCACTTAGCATTTCTTCCAGACGAGTATTGTATCTTCCTAGTTTTATTTGTTGTGTTGGCTTTTCCGCTGTACCATTATTGATTGAGGTATCAATACACACATGTACACAGTGATTACATTGTTGAGAAGGACGTATGCTGTTGCTACTTGGTATCCTACCCCAGATCACTCTCCAGTCGAACCTTCATTGCTCCTTGTTACCTCCACAGGTGCTCTGGCATTTAATCTCGCTTCTCTGACCGACATCACACCAGCTATGGCTGCTCCAGGACCAAAGGCTATTGAGATCAATACATGCCAAACGAAGAGTAGCACGATGTCCCTGGCGCTTTCAGCGAACCAGAATGACACAAGAACCGTCGACCCCACTCCGAAGGCTTGATCCCATTGGATGACAACAGCAGTTCCTTCAGGCAAGGACAGCGGGCGCTCGCTGAGTGCCAACCGCGGCACTAAGATCCTTTGGAATTCCTGGATGTCAAAGAAGAGTGGCCATATGTAGTAGATATGGACGACGGCAGACACCACGAAGATGAGACCATACATGGCCTGGATGGTAGCATAGCCGGATTTCACGTGACGGGAAGAAGGACGAACGATGAGGTGGGTGAACTGCGCAAATGCCATGATCAGGGGATAGCCCTGCCATAGTGCGGTGGCTGTGATACCTCGATACACAACCATGTAGATCGTTGGGATAATGTAGCCAGCTATCAGGGCAAAGAGTAAAGCTTCAGCGCTGCCCTGAGTGATTTTTGTCTCACGGCCTTCGACGGGCCTGCTGATCGAGGCTCCAGTGAGAATGAACGCGACATAATACAGTGGCATGATGACCGCATAACTAAAAAGCTGGAAAAGTACTCCGATGACAGCAGGCATGGCAAGGAGGATAGAACGCTTTTCACGTGCAGCCTCGACGAAGGGTATCATCGTCACGGCCGCGAGGCCAGTCATAAGTTCTGCTACGAGAGGTTGGTATGCCGGGTCCATCAAGGCTTGGAAGAATGCGACAAGTGAGCATATGCGAAGATCGAGGTCGGGATAGCCTGTGTAAGCCAGGCGCAGGGGGTATCCTTCGGTTCCGATTGGGACGTTACAGAATTCGAGAAGCTGCAGTCCTGTACCACTCTGGTACATGTGACGCCCAAACACAATTTGTAACGCAAGGAAACTCATTGGCAAGAAGATTGCAACTGGTAAGAGTCCTCCTGAGGGATGACATTGAAGCCCATGAGCCAACCTAGTGGCTGATTGTTTCAAAGCTGAACTCACGAAAGAATATCTTGGACGCCATTATTGCAGTGCTCCGGAATCTGCGGTATATATTTCCTACAGGCTATTCAAAATGTGGACGAGACGTGTTATGAATGAGCGAATTACCTCTCGACTACTAATGACACGTCAGATCTTTAGAACCGATGAGAACCTT
>MU837177.1:26245-59828 GCA_029603245.1 Rhizopogon salebrosus TDB-379
AACAATACCAGGCGTCAAGGCCTCAGCGTCGTGATTACAGTGTATGCAGTCTTATTCGGCTCCAACGTGTTAAAAATGACACATACAGCTTCACGAGAAGTAAGAAAAACGTTATACCCGCAGTACCCGTATTAGGGAGTTGCTCAGTACCCTTTTGATGCGCAAGGCAGGTTTTCAGCCTGTTTACTGCTGTAGAGATTCTGGGGTGCATAAAGTGTGAGTCCCTGACCATTGCTCTTCCGTTATAAAGCAGTGCAAGAAGGTGTATGAGGAACCAGTTGCTGGTTTGCACATTGACTGTCATGATTGCCGCGGTGACTACCATTGATTCTTGACAATCGATACGTACCGTGTGCCACGGGATCTCGTCATGACATGGAAAACGTTCCCAACGAGAGAGAAGAATGGCATCCCACTCGGAAACAAGAGACAGAAACAAGATTTAAAGACTGAATCAGATGCTGCTGATCTTACCTAAAGCCAGGCGTCTATGCGGCATTCCCAATCTGGCGACAGCCTGCCAAAGGGACACCTCGCGTTGCGAAAGCAGCGCGGGAAACAGCCTGACAAAGAATGGAATGAGATACACAAAGAGTAACGAGATAGGCGCATAAGCCTATCCTGGTCGAGCGTTCTGACCACGAAGCTATCACGATGTCCGCGGTCAATAGCCAAAAAAAGTGTCTCCTCGACAGCATTCACTCCATGATGGTGCAAGATAGGCTGTTCATCGAAATGAGATGAGTGGGACGGTATGAGATGCATGCGTTCTGGGTCTGGCTTGAATGAAGCAATTCCCCAGTTGCATCTCCAGACCAAGGATAGCTGATCGGACTTGAATAGACAGGGAAGGCAAGGATCGTCCAGATCAAAGGTAAGTAATGCTGCATGCAAAGGTACATGCAATCTCGGAATCTGGCGAAATGAAAGCGAATAGGGAACACAAAATCGTATTCAGAGATAATCGCTGGGCAGGGGGCAATCGATGATGATTGCGGGCAGAAGCGCGAGTGCGTGCACCGGCCGAGGTTACATGGGCGAGAAGGATGATAGAGTACAAGGGGTGCTGTGCGACATAGGTACAAATGTGACATAGAACTACGGAGGCCCTATACATGCCTTTCCGTGGCATGTAGATACAGCGGCGGCATAAGGGTACAACTTGAAGCAGTGTTGAGCCAACAAAGGCAAGCCTTGTGTCGGAGAGCCAACCGCATTGTATATGATGCGACAATGACTGAATGACTTTATCCCATCATGGAGGTGAAGTGGGGCCCTCAATACTCCACTCCCGCAGGTTCATTACCTCGCCAAGATTTGTAAAAATGCAATGGAGGGTCACAGCATTCTGACGGTTGAACAAGGAATGCTCCATGCCGCACCAGAATCGTGAGGTGCTCAGTGCTCATAACAGGAAGTCTATGTTCGCTTCTTGGCGAAATGAACCATCATTTCGAGTGCCAAGATGAAGCCGAAGAGTAGAGAACGAATTGCCACCGCGGCGACGGCTCGGTTGCGCGAATGAGGGAATACCAGATGTGATGGGACGCTGAAGTGTGTGAAGCGATCCCTCGCATAGATAGACAACATTTATCGCGGAATTTGGTGTTATCTTATCAGGTCCGATTCGGAATGTGCAAGAAGGCAACGATAGGAAGCAGACTCCAGTAGCAAAGCGGAGATGCAGTGTTAACGGGTCGCGGAGAAGTACAGAGGCGCTGCTGATCCAAACTCGCCTTTCGAGTGAGGACTGATGGTACACACGATCAGGCCATCTAGCGAATGAGTCACGGGCAGAAAAGGGATCACTTACCACATAAAATAGGATGGGTGCGGCGGCGAACTGCAAATAACTGATCAGGCAAAAGACCGAACGCATTGCAGAGGGCGTGCGGCGACCCTGCCGTTGCCAATCAAATACGTCCCAGAATTAGAAATCCCGATGGGTAGGACGGGCAGAATGCGTCAAGTATGATGACAAGGTAAATTGGATGAGCCAACACTATTGCAGTGATGTTACGTTGAGTGCCCACAGGAGCTCAAGAGACCGTCTGAGGTGCCAGAGCGACGATGCCTACGCGGGTATGAACACCTGATAACTGAAAAAGTAATCGTACCCAACGTAAATCATGACGGACATTCGGGCGCATCGTCCCGGAGAGCGCACAACGTTCAAGGGTGCCAATCCCGCAGGCACGACGCGTGTGGGGTAACCGAGACCAGAGTAGAATGCAGATACCGGAACGGAGGCATCGTGATTCGTGATAGGAACAAAAAAGCCACGCGCCTTGGACTTTGTCTGCATTACGTTCTTTTCCTAACAGTTCTGAGACATAGTCAACCTGAATAAGGACAAGTCAAAGGACCTATCCTCCAATTCAGCGATGAACGAACACGAGAAAAAAAAAATTTCGCTTGATGAAGCGACGAGGCTTTGGAAGGGCGATAAGACAAGGATGTAAGGCAATGCGCCACATCCTGAATCAGATCGGGTGTCACGTTCCCGGGTGGCGCAGGACGGGCTCCATTGCCATACGGTTTATACGATGTTCGAATATCGACAGATCTAGCGTAGAGAAGGCCCACCGCCTCAAGTACATATCCAGCAATTTGGTAGGGTGTATGCGCCCCGCTTACGTCCCAAAGGCAGCGTCGACACCAGAAGTTCATGGGATGGCCGGTTTGGCAAGCTGTCAGCTCTCCGACGGGATCGAGGGGAAGAAGAATCACCTATTTGAAGCACAGCTGGCCACAGCTGGCCAACTCTTCCCAAGCTCACCTAGTTCAGTGCGGCGTGGCGCCAGAGGAGTGCTGAAAGAGCAGCCATGAGGTATTTGACATGAGGTGCTTACGTCGACGGGATCGGCAAGTACCGCTTAGGTTGGCACCAAAGCCAGAACGCTCTATGTAAATTTGCGTACTCGTGCCACCGATTCCTGAAGTCACGAAGAAGATGCGGTCATGATTTCATTGAGTTCCTCTGCATTCCAGGCAAACTACGAATCGTACTACTATGCGTGTCACAAAGTTCTCCCTTCTGTCGTAAATTCATTCCTCTCCTTCTCGGATTCCCAAAAAAAGATCTTCCTGACATAGCCGCTTTTCGCGGCAAGTCCCACCGGGGGACGTAGAGATAGATGAATAGATACCCGGTCCGTAAAATTGAATAGAAAATGTGCATGATCGTGCATAGATGAAGTCCATTGCGGGTGCAAAAGCAAGATTGAAGACGATGCGGGAATAAGAAAATGCCGAATGAATGCGAATGCGGATTCAAAGTTGCGCGAGCTGAGCTGTCAAGGAAGCGTTGCAGAAAAGCGAAGTTGAAGAAGCGAGGCTATGTGGAACTGTGTTGAAAATAATATATGCGCATGGAAAGAAGTGCAATGCACGACGTGTCCCACTGGGTATGGGGGTATGCAAAGCCGTGCGATCCTCGGCGATGTGCGCTCAGAAAGAGGTAAGCATGTACATTTTGCGCGCGCGAAGCTTCGATGGAAATGGAATGGCGTATCCTGACTACCCAGTCATTCTGCGCTGGATTCTACGCTTCGTCCGGAATAGACTGAAGCGCAGACTGAGTACGAAAGCGTGCCACTGACGGTGAATAACATGTCCACACGTAGGTCTAAAAAACATATTGTCAGTGCCAAAACACGAGTCAAGTTGGAAATTACTCACGTCCAGTCGCTGTCAGCTATGATGGGCTCAGGTCCTTCGACATGAGCATTCTGAGAAGATACCCCCTTCTCAGTCTGAAGATGCTTTTCAAGAGACTTGGAACGCATTATGCAGGACTTCTCCTTGAGAAGTGCGCGTTCATGATGATCTGGATGGTCATCGTCTTCGTCGTCTACCTCGGCTAGATATCTCGACTCGTACGACGAAGGCTCTTCGTAGGGATAGTAGGGAGGCGAGGCGTAGTAGGCGGTGGTGGTAGAAGGCCGTCTCCGTTGCACGTCAACAGATACGCGTCCCTTATAGTTCCCCTCTTCCTCCTCGTCATCACTCTCATCCGTGTACGCCCGTTCCCATCTCAATTTCGAGTGCCCAAATGTGGGAAAGTCGCGAAAATCGGGATCATGGAGGTCACCGTGGTGATCAACATAGACCTCTCTGATAGTAGACCGGGACCCTAGTGCCTTGGATGTTCTTTGATGCGACGGTGATGCGTATGCTGGGTCGAGGAGGCGAGCGATGTCAGAAGCACGCGTAGATGGGGAATATGGGCGATGTGCAGCAAACGGGTTCACGGTGAAGTGCTGGGAGGCTTGGTGGGGTGGTGGGGAAGGAGAATGTTTGCGTCTGAGACGGTGTCGTTCAGCTTGGGGAGAAGTGGCTGATGTTGAGGCAGAGTCATAGGATGCCATGGTCGACGTTGGATCGAATTGTGTGGTGCTGGTGATTATGCGGGGCATGTCCGCACGAAGGGATGCAGCGAGTATATGAAGGGACTCGGGGTGCGAGAATACCGCGGGTTATTCGGGTTGGGTTGCAGATTGAGTTGCAGGGTTGGCGGGCTTGTTGAGAAAAGAAGCACCCCAGGACGTCACCAAGCACGAAAAAAGATTAAGCGTGCAGGCAACAAGCTATCGTACAGAAAAGTGCAACAGCGGGATAAGGGGGAGGATATACGGGGGAACATGGGAGGACAGGAGCAAGTGTTTATATACGCAGACTAACAAAGGTGAGCTGGAGAGCCGGCAACCCAAGAACCGCGTAATCCTCTGTAATCGTGCACCACACCGTCCCGATTAGGTGTCATATCCGGATTTGGGTCAGCCGAAAAATCCATACAAAAACCGTACGCGTTTGGTAAGTGCCCAAATCTCAGATATGCGGCGATATAATACCCTTTCTTTATCGCCCTTTCTTTCTTTCAAAAACGGAAATGTCTCGCCATCCCATTCCCCCACGTTCCCGCCTCGAGTTCCTCGTCTTCCATATATTCATATTAGATTATCGCAATCAGACGTATTCCTGTATTTAAGTATAACCGCGAGGATAACACGACTTGCTTGCTTTTCTACGATGCACAGCACTGCGATCCGGCCGGAAGAACACGCATGACTTGACTTGTCCGCAGGTGCCGCAGCTGACTGAGCGCTGACTCACATCCTCTCCCCTTTTTAGCTATCCTGAGGCGCCGATATCCAAAGGCATACATACCATCAGTTATGACATGATCCTGCTTTCTCGGTGCCTCGGGGCAGAATGCATCACAGCACATCCTTATCAGGGAAATCTGACTTTCAACCTACCCCACAATTCACCCAATTCATGATCGTGCATATTCTCCAATGACATGACTGCATAGAAGATCTGTCATATCACCAATCCCGTGCCGCTAGGTCTCCTGTTGACTCCAGTTGCGTTGCATCATAACATGCGCCACTCCAAATGCTTATCATTCGACTAATGTTTCACTTTACAAGGTGCCTGACCAACAAACATCGCTTGCTATCATTCTCCGACTTGTTTGCCATTCCCGAATCCGCTACGGTGTCTCTAGAGTCTATATACAGCATCTTGAGGCATGCGAGGGCAGACCAGCGCCTCGACGTCCCCGGTAGAATCCTCCAGATGGATCAACGGTGTTCTAAGACAGCATGTTTCAAATCAAGCTAACCCCTAAGTACTGTAGTTCAGTCTAGAATAAGATAATCTCCCGGTAATCCACAACATGATGTACCCAGACAGACCGAGACAGTTCTAACAGATTCCAATAGCAATCAATCATCCTTCTTTGAAAACCCTCAGTTGACAACGGAAGGACCGGTCCGCTGCATTTAAAATTATGAAAGCTGAAGATGTTGCGTTCAACGGGTCTGGTCTTGTCTATCTGGACCGCTGATACATGCGACTCTGTCCCAGTATCGGCGTGCCCTCATAATTTTTCGGTGGCACGAAGCGCGTCATAGTTCATATAGCAGTCATTCCCGCCCTTTTCGTAAGGTTCAACCGCCGTCGCAGTTGTCCCCCATAAGCATGTGTTCTAGAACTTGTGTAGCCATCCAGCCATATTGGCCGTGCTGCCAACAGCCACATTTTTCCGCTGCACTCGTGTCAGCCAGCCGCTAGCTTCCCTTCCTGTGACCACATCAGATACCAACACACCAATACGGTACTCACCCTGTTTGGGTAGTTCTTATTCGCCGGATTTATCTCTTGGCCAAATTCATATGGGCCAGCCAAAATGGGCGTTAACGGCCGACTACCACACGGCTTCGATAGTTTTTGACAGACAATCATTTGGCTTGACATATCCGCATTTCCTCCTCCAGTTCTGCGCAAGTCTCTTCGCGGCGGATTTCGCCGTACACATGTCCATGGATAGATCTCCACCGGGCAATCGTGTCACAAGTTCCCTTTTCTCCCATAGATGTGTATGGAGGGCAGAGGGCCCCCCACGGAGCTTGTGACCAATCCAGATAAGTGCCAACTGCCATGGAATGCCACCCATGGAAGAGAAGTAAAAGAAGTCCTGGCGGCCTCAGCGTGGAGGTAGTATCACCCACAGACGACTACTACTCGTACAGCTTGTAGTGCCATATATTCCCCCGTCGCAATCACGAATTTCTCTCGTTTTGATCACACCATGCCGTGGTTTCTGGTCAACAGGTTCCTTTTTTGTTTTCCTTTTCGAACGCCTATCATTGGACAGCGGTTACTTGGGTAGGATTAGTGCACAGCCGCTGGCTTACAGCATCACAGGATGGCGCTCACCAAGCCATCCTTGCCATCCCCATCGATGTGATCACAAGGCCGTCCCGGCGCGTATGCCGCAACCACGCATAGCATGAGGAGCTACTTATATGAATGTATCATCTCTTGATATTCTTACTCAGGAACAGGCCATCAAGCAATCGTGTGCTTGATCATCTTGGCCATCTGGACTCTGGAGCGCGCAAAACGAGTCACTGATTTTGTTGTTATCTTATCTCCCTTGGTGTCGCAAGAAGAGATTTCGAACACATGATCAGCTGAGCCACCGCCTGGATCTAATGATTCTCATCCACCCACCTGGATTAGCCCGTGACCTTTCATCCGAATCTTTTGATTGGCCCGTGATCTCCGCTTAATTCTTTTGAGGCCTGCGGAGACATGTCCGGACATTTCGAGAATGCCAACCCCTTTCTCTTTGCCTCATTGCGAGCTTCCATCCTGGCGAGCATCGATATTCTCTGCACTTCCTTTGTTCCTCATATCGCTGTCAAGATCAGTGAATCAGTGGTAATGTGCCACTCTCCAGTACCTAAATGGAGTACGAACCCCCTGAGGCACTCTTTTAATCGGGAGGCCATCGATTGCTACATTAGTCGCTGTCTTTTCTCGTGGCCCCTGGGGACAAGCGAGATCGATGGTATCTCCCTCTTTATGGATTCCAGCGACTTCTCGGATTTTCTTGGCTGGTGTGATTACATCGAGGTTTTGCTTTCATCGGTACTGTAACTTGGTGTCGATTTGATCTATACCGATGCGTCGTATACCACCATCGATCGATGCTTCATCCTGCCGAGAAATATCATATCGTCAGCTTGATCGCTTGGTACACCCCGGTTTTGTCGAGTTGTGCTAAGCCTTCTTATGCGCAGCAATCTTTTCGAGTTGGACGACGGTGATCATCTTATAACTAACCGACGTCGAGCTTCCAACACGCATACACCTCATGGATGTCCTCTTACTGCCATCGCTCCTCAATTTCAGATAGATAATCACATCTTCCAACTACTGCGCATTATTAATGCTGTTTTTCGCCACGATGGATCCTCGCGCTGCTAGATGGATTACGAACATCGAGATATAATGAAGTACCAATACTGGAAGGCCGTCGTGTGTTAAAATGATCGATGTAATGGCACGTTTCATTCATCTTCCCCGGCGATATCCTTGTGATAGACTCATTCCAGAGTCATAAAGCTTCAAAATGAAGGACGAAACGTGAGACATTGGTCATAGCCGCGCACATTAACTTGTGACTTACTTCTCTCGTTCGACTTTCGTAATATTTAAGCTGGACGGTACCGCAACGTTGCTCGCGTTCGACGGAGGCCGAAAGCCAGCACATTCCAAGAGTCTCGCGGAACGTGCATCCTTGTTGTGGTTTTCCCTCCACTGTAATCACCCGTATGCGGCTGTCTGACAGCCAATCGTTGATATTCTTGATCCTGGTTAGATGAACCAGCGCTGCATACCACCATCCATCGGATGAAGGCGATCATGCGTAGCACTCCTGTTGGAGGCCGTGTTGGATGCTCCTGCGTAGTCCTCGATCCACTGATCTATCCCCGGGCAGCCTTTATGCAAGGATCCTCCAGCGTTTCGAATGAAACGCTGGCGCATCTCTGCTATATCTTGCATGATATTACTAATGTTTGAGCCTCGACTCAGTCCGCGGCGGATCTATCAGACGGTATGTAGGCAGATCCAATCCGCGTATTGATACCATGCTTGTGTCTTGAGACATCCATGATCGATTCGACGACCTGCGCATCATTAAAAGTGAACGGTATCCGTAACGTAAGTGCTTACTTCTCATTTAGCCACCTTGGGGTCTGATCAGATTCCAGAATGCGCCCGACATTCTTCCGCATTGCCGCCTATGGCTCTCTCTGGGCGAAAACCCAAGACAGGTTGAACAGCGGTTGACATGTTAGTTCTATCGCTGCTAATCATAGAATGGGGGCATTATTAAATGCTACCATTCTACGATTTGCGGCGTTAAGTTAACGCCGCTGCATTCTCTTGTAGAGTTCGAGAATTTCAACGATGCAGAGGACGCACAGTTGTCGATGTCGCACCTTTCGAGATAACTTGAACTTGAACATGTCTACTAAGCAACTGTCGGCCAATCAAACCGATCCGCGTCGGGTATGTTCAATTACGTCAAATGTACTGGCGATCAACTTCTAACACCACTCAAGCTCAATTCGGAGTTCTGAACTGACACTGCCAGACAGTGAAAGCTAGTAAGCTGCTCGCGGAGTGATCATGTATCCTACTACATATATCTCCGGCTTCCTGATAAGCGCATTCCCAACTTTGCCAAGGCCGAGACCATCCATCGCGAGCGAACGTAAACAACTGGACTCCATCTTCATGCCATGCAGGCTATGTGCCCAGACTCTTGTGTGAGTACCCTGTAACCAACATACATGTTTTCTCGGCGCTTATGGTTCTGAGTCTGATTCGGAACGTTGCTCCGGCGGCTGTCTTAGGTGACGCGCACAATATGACGACTTTCTCACCCAAGATCTCACTCCCTGCACTATGCCCAACAACTTATACGTGCAAATGGCCCCGACGTACTAACCTCCGAGCTGAATGGCGTCAAGTACATTGTATTGCGCATGCTGGATCAGGATATGCACCAGTAGTGAGTTGGAGAATTTGTCATGCAAAGCAACCCTGAATATGCACGCCCACCCGATCCATCTCCCTGGTGTTTAACTGGAGTTCAGACGCGGTGCATATCCCAGTCCGAACTTGGTTTGGTACATTCATTTCAGGAGTCATAGCTCCATAGGTCGTGCAAAAGGCACGCCCAGTGACGTGAAGCCTTTTTTCACAGGTATCAGCCCTGCAATCATAGGTCTTCGCCCGAAAGCTGGGCCCACCATCATCCGATCTAGTCATCTGTGATTTGCAGAGCCGCAATGCATTCGCCCGTATCATTAGTCAACTGTTGCATGAGGTTGCTGGCCTGCCCATCCTGAATTCAGGACGCGGCGTGCTTCTGCATACGCACCATCACACTTAGGGGTAAGTAAACCCTCCTTCGACTGAAACTTAAATACCGTGCCTCGTCGTTTCCCTGCACTTCGCGGATGTCATAGCCACAAACGCGGTTTGACGCCCTGCTGACCCTGACCACCTCGCTAAGGCAGAACTTGCCTTCGGGTATGGATCTATTGAGCAGCAGGGAAGGACAACGTTTAGTTTTCACAGCAACTTGTTTGGTTTGATTTCAAAGCGCTCTAAACAGCTAACAGACTAAATCTGCCAAGCACTCACACCCCCACGTTACTAGCGCCACTACATCCATGCCCACCATGATGCCATCGCCGGACCTGTCTGTAAGCACTGTTCGAGACACAGATAGTCTGTTTTTGGGCCAGTGGCTAATATTTGCGAGGTGTACATCACTTGGCTGACAGATGTTGGACCATATCTTGGCATCCAAAACCTTCGTTGTTTCGATCTCCTCGGAAAGAGATAACACACGAGTACTATTCTTGGACACCACCAGTGCAAGCCAAGATATACCCATGGGATCCGACATCCCCTTTGCAATCTTTTCGTTCAGGGGTTTATGCCCGAGTCGATGGTGATGGTGATGGTGATGGTCTAGCCTATGATACAATAGTACTGTAATCGTCGCCCACCTTGTCGACCAGTCGGTGCTCCGCGCCACCAATCGCTGGTCTAGCCAGCCCCGCATTAAGAGTTTATAGATTAACTGCAGAACACCAAAGTATGATGACGAAACTCGAGAGTACTCATGTTCCTTCAAAGGTTTTCTACTGGGGTTGGGTACTGGTCGAACTATACATCACCACCACTTGGCAAGTGTATACGTTCCTCGAAAGTCATTGTAGTCATGCCGGTTCCTGCATCGGAATCTATCACAAGCTCAAACGCTAAGGATGAGGCGCGGTCCCAGCACAAACATTTGCATAAACGAAGCAAATTCAAGGGTACCATTATAAACTAACGAGTTATATATCAATGACAAGGAGTGGTTAGAAGTAGATGTTGACTTACCAAGAGCTTTGGAGACATTGAGCCACCGCGGCATAACGAAGAAGCAACAAGAAATCTAGCACGCGAGGAACTTCAACGGAAAAGCATTCACCCTGCAAAATAAAACATGTGAGACTCATTAGAACCGTTAAAAACAGTCCTCAATAAATGGTCCTGTCGATTTTCGTCGCAGTTCATCGAAGTGCCTCAACAACTATCCAGGAAGCAAGACACAGCGCAATAACCTCCCACATAGTCCACCATGCCCAAAAGAACTTGGTCAAATCCATAAACGCATAGATAGGCGCCTGAAACTCGTCATCTTCATTTCACCCCCTGAAACACGAATGTCGATCATTACAACGATCACTGCGGTTGCGAGGCTGAGAGCCAGGAATATTACAATAAGAAAGACGACTCGGAGCATCCTTCAAGATCGCCTATACAAAGCGTATAACCGAGTGATCATAATGACTTGAATCGTAGTTTCTAATAATTAAAGGTTTCTCACAAGCTCGCTTGTTCAACTTGTTGAAAGGTTACGAAATAAACCTCGGCGAGCCGCTCATCCTATACCCGCTATACACCATAAGCAATAGATCCGGCTGCCTGAAATGCACAATCGAGTATACATTTGAATTTTGTGGACATACTTATCAGTTCATTAGCTTGCACTTCGGAACGGGTTGCGAGCTGAACTCCTTCATTTTTGCAAGAAACTCAGCTATAGGTTTGCACCAAGCATAACAAAACTTCATTGCGGGACCATACCATGAAATTCATTGTACATGTTCATCAGATGTTTTTTGCATGTTTCATGACAAAACATCTGGATTTGCGCGCTGTGGCTGCGTCATTTCCCCAGCTCACGTCGTCTGAGCTCCTACTCACCCATGGCTGTGGCTCCTCACGAAACTTCCTTACAGTTTCAGTCTCCGCCGTATTTTCTAGCTATACCAGCAAACAACACGGTCTTGTCTCTATATCTCCCCACCCGTCACGCACTTTGCTCTCATATTGACGTCTATACATCTAACTAACTTACCGCGCCTCCCATAGCCGAGCCTGCCACCATGGTCGAACTCTTCGTTGTGCTGAGAGACGATTTATTCTGCGTCACCATTCGCGACGACGCCCGGATCCATCACGTTTTTCAGGAACTCAAGTCGAACGCAGGGCGTCGCATCTTGGGTAGAACCATCCCCGATGATTATGTGTACTACAAGCTCAAGAGCCCTGTGCCACTCCTTCATACTGCCTTCGACCGTCGCGAGATCGTCCGGACATGCCTGCATCAGAGCAACTGGGAAGAACTGGATCAATATCACCCCTGGCGTGTGCTTTCAGCAACGCTAGAAGACAGTTATGTCTATATGGTGATTCAGCCGAGGGGGGGTGAGCCGTCAGCGTATCTGCCGATCATTGATTGGCTCATCTACCGCTTCAGGTGAAACAGAGAGAGCTATTGCAGATCTCAAAACCGATTTTGCAGAATTATTTAGCTGTTTGCAGATCACGGTATCTAACCTGCAGAGATGGACAATACAAGATGTCTTCAATAACTTGGCAGGTGGCGAATTGTGGGGTCCCGACGTTGTAGATCGTCCTGGCGTCTCTGTAATAGAGGAATCATTGAATGAACACCGTACCTACCTTGTGAGCATTTCCGCTACTTATTCTGCATTCATTTGCTGACTCTTCGCAAGGTTCCGGGAGTTGATGATATCGACTATTGGAATGCTCGCATCTACCATCTACATTTTGCCCAGGTATTTACGCCGACTCTAGGCCCATCAGGAAAAGTAACCAACCGAGAATTCTTAGCCTTCTTCAATGTCTTCCGATGCTTTGACCCGGACTCGGATCGCATTCAGAGCGACCCATCCTCCGCCCTGAAGACCAGCAATTTCATTGTGTATTTTATTATTCCACCTTTCTTTTCCTGTCTCAGTCAACATTTTGAATTCAAGCAGTAAGTCAGTTCACCTCATGTCACAGTTCAACTGATAATCATGACATGTTTCAGGGACTCCCATGCCTTGGCAATTTCCCATATTCCTCAGCACTCCAGGTCAACTCGATTCCTGGTGCCAGTTTCATTCGAGGAGTGATTTCACGGTTTCATCGCGCTCGTTTCTTTTCTCATTCCTGATCTCCGAAGTAATTTCGCAGAGAAATGAGCAAGATCGATACCGTATGCTACTTCAAGCCATTGCCGTGGCGCGGGCGGGACAGTACCTGATGGAGGCCGGTGCACCGATGCGGTTTTTTGTCGTGGCAGTCTATCTCCGAGCAGATTTGACTGCAGAGAGATATGTAGTCACCCACACTGGGCCGAGAAGAAAGGTCTGTCGTTCTGCCCATCCTCCCTGCTGTTTTCCTCATAGGGAGTCCAGGTATTCATTGGCCAGAAAATTTTTGCCCTTACTACGGCAGAGGGTGCGGTCGCGTTCCTGCGTGAGATGTACAACCTCGTGGGGATAGTTGAGCAATTAGCTAGGCATCTTGACCAGAGCAAGATGGGTATGCTGGCTCAGGTCAAGGCAGTTACTTCCAAGATGATTTCTCTTACACTTAAGGCCAAAGAGCCGCCGCCAACCACCCAGTCGACGTCGACGTCGGACTCAGTGCCTGAGAGTGGTCGGAATGGCGAGGCTCAGGATGATCTCGGCGCCTTTGGTGCGGATGATATTCAAGCTCTCCTGAGAAGGATGAATTACAACATTAACTTCATTCTGTTTGGGGTACGTGTCCTCAGCGTCCGGGAATGTGATATTGACAAATTGCTATATACCTTGCAGGTCCCTCTCGTCGCCTCAGTGTCGAACGTCGCTAATGAGTCCGAGAATGGATGGGTGTAAGGAAATTGAAATCTTGCAATACCTCAGGGATCAAATGCCCTGCAAACCATACCATCACTGGAGTGCGAATCTGGCCTGTACTCGGCGGCACCGTCATATCGATGCCAATGGCTGGCGGGTGGCTCACGGGGGTGGAAAAGCCTGATATGCACTTGTGGTCCGTGGCTAAACAGTTGTTTGAAGGGGTCGACTTCATGCACCAGCATGGCGTGGCGCACATGGATCTGAAGCCACAGAACATCTTGATCCCTCGCAGCGGCGGCCGTCTGTCTATCATCGACTTCAACACGTCCTTGCGCGTCAAGGGTATCGAACAGAGAGTTGGTGGCATCGTGGGCACTACCGGGTATACTGCACCAGGGGTAGTTCGTGATGGCCTATACTGCGCCATCCGAGCAGACTTATGGTCATGTGGAAAAACAGTAGAGGAGCTGTGTCTCCTATGTCGCCCATCCATTGATCGCGATATGCTGCTCGAGATATCCAAGCAACTTATGGATGAAGACCCGGAAAAGCGACCGACAATGTCGGATGTGTTAGATAGACTGGCTCGCTGTACTGTCGACGCTACCGCCTAGTCTGTCGGTCCAACTCCGCGACAACCTCCTGCCGCTTGCTTCGTGCATCGGCTTCTAGGAACATGCGTGAAGGGTACTTCTTTTTCCATTTTTTGGTGCTAGCGAACCACCGCGTGCATAGTGACTATCAAATCAAAGAGACGAGCGCAGCAACGTTCGATACGATGTCACCGAGGACAGACACAGAAGCATCGACAATCTTGTCGATGTTCCTCCGCTGTGAATAATACCTCCGTATCCCTCGCAACAGGCACACAAGTATCAACCTTGCGTCGCAGAACCAATGCAATAATAACGTGCTCTGTAACTCTGTTGCATTGCTAGCTTTGCGTACCCAGATCCGTGCATACCGAACATATGCAGACACTCTCAGCAGTCTAGTGAAGGCACCGAGGGCTTGCAGAGTGGTCGTCACAAAAATGTAGCTCCTGAGTAACTGCGCAGACAACTTGGAACCCAAGATCACGAAGGACCTCGGTAAATGACAGGTCGTTGTGCTTGGTGAATGAGGCAGTTGCTGGCTGGCTGCAGGAATCAACTAAAGAGATACCACAAGAGTCTTGCATCGATGTAATGACGTTGCGCCTAAGCCAGAGGTCAAAAGAACGGCAAGTCACAAGATTTGCCCATACGTGAGAATAACGTTCCACGGCATGCCCAGCGCCCTGCTCATGGAGACGAAAGCACGAAGTCGAACTTCGTGCTTGGAGTTGTAGATGGCATCACAGACCAACTGAAGGAAGACAGTCGTTCCTTCGTAAATGGCATCGAACACGGAAATTGAAATTATTGAATCGCACCTCCAGAATAACCACCCGTGACCGAAGCACATCATGTAACTCATTATCCCTACTCTCCAGACCCTAGATTGAGAGCGTGCGTTACTCTATGTACATCATGATAATACACGTGCTGTAGTACAATCGGTCAGACTCAGTCCATACGGTGCAATCCTCACGAACGAGCTCGTTGGACTGTCTTCCTTCTATCAAGGTTTGGCTTAGTAGCTACACGAGACTAATTGTAATTCCCAGATACCTATCTATCAACGTTCCCTGTTCACAGTTTTTCACGAATTTGTTTCTCCCGTTTTTGTGTCCGTATTGAGAGTACCTTGATCACTAAATGATTTATTACAAATGTAAGATTCGCTATTACAAAAAATACTGCCGCTGTCAGAACCATTTCCAAATATTAATCAGCACCACTGACGAATCCTCTGGCTCTCAAGTTCCCCAAGTTACCAACGAATGTCTTGGAGTACTTGTGAACTACACATCACCACCACTGGCAGTTGACATGTGTATGCCCGCCTGAAAAGCAATTGTAGTCATGCCAGTTCCTGTGACCGGGTTTACCACAAGCTCAGCGTAGTGTTCTCGGACGCTAAGGATGAGGCGTGGTCCCAACACAAACATCTGCACCAACGAGGCAATTGGAGCACCACCACTGACAGCGATTGAAGCCTACTAGTATATAAATGACGATGAATGGTTAGGCGCGAGTGCCAGTTACAGAATTGCGCACCGAGAGCGTTGGAGAGAGTGTAGCGCCAAGGTTGAAGAAATCGGCAACAGCAAATCTAGCCCGCAAGGAACTTAAGCGGAAAAAGATAATCACAATCAAATTCCCTCACCCTGCAAAGTAAAATATGTGAGACTTAATTAACACCGTTAAACAGTCACTGATGACCGATCTTGTCAGTCCTCGTCGCAGTTTACGGAAGTGCTTTACAGCAAGACACAATGCGAGGACCTCCCATGCAGTTTCCAGAATCCATGTTACGAGCATCAGAAACTGCTCGTATCCCCAGTAACTGCACAGATAAGTGCCGGATAGAATGAACTCCTCTAGCATTGGTCCCATGAGCCTGTTTCATCCTTTAATCAAACTTAGAGCTCACCCCCTGAAACATGGCTGCTGGTCACGGCGGTGATCACCCCGATTGCGATGGTGACGACCACGAACGTTACGATGAGAAAGATAAGCATCTTTCTCGATCGCTGGTACATGGCATGTAACCGAGCAATTATGATGGCTTGCATAATAATAGTTCAGTCAAGTTACTGTCGTTGTACTGCACCCGCGTAGCTCACCCCACAGCATGGCATTTACGATGACATCAGCCCACAGCTGTACTCGGGAAACCGCAGTGCCTGAAAGAGTTGCTGATGAGCATAGGAAGGCTCAACGCCGCAAAATGACTCACAGCTGGTGCAGTCGTCAGCTTTATTGAACCAACAAGCTTGTCGAGAATCTCGCTCACCCCTACAAGGAGTACAATTAGTCGGTCAGTTGAGGGATGGCAAGCACGCCTACCATGTCTGTCAGTGAGACTCCCGGGGAAAGCCCTGGATGAGGTCAGTCAAGAAAAATCTGGGTACTATGCGAGGAGCCATACCGATGATCATGTTGCTGGGTTATGTTAGATGGCTTATTAGCGCAGTGCCAATTTGTTAACCTTGCAAACCTACGCAGAGTATAGTACTCCGATGTAACGTACCTGGATATGTGATGTCAGCACAACTTACCAACTAAGCTTATAAACTGACTATGTACAGCGAGATATAGAAAAGTCATGAGGGACCAGCGGTGCCTCTGGCCCGAATAAACTGTCTTAGTCTTATCATTTTTCTGACATGGGACTACTATGCTCACCCAGAACAGATCAACCCGTAAATACCTTCTTAGCGAGCTGGGCTGCTCCAACGTATCAACCTACCTCCTGTCCGAATGTCAATGCTAGAAAATACCAGAAGAACATTAATGATTTCCTCCAGAAGTATTGTGTCGCTCACCCCAATCATATACTACTACAATGGAGGATGCGACTGCGAAACCACATCAAATATGGTGAGACATCACCAACGTCGTCCCACTTGATCTCCACGAACCTACAAAATAGTTGTTGTAACGAATCATATCGATTACCGGCCACCAACTGGGATCATTTGAGACGAAGGTCATGTTCAAGAGATTGAGTCGGGGAACTGGAAGCCTGAAGCTTACCATCCAAGGACGTTCGTGCTATCATATATAGAATTCTGAAACACATCTGATCTCTTTGCAGGTAAGAAGTAGCATCACCGACACTACTAGTGCACGGCTTCGTGATCCTTGGCTTTGGTCGTGAAGATGTTCAACAGTTTCATCATAGCTTTTATGATCCTGAGAATTAGGCATAAAGGAAAACCATGGGATCCCCTTATCCCTTTCCATTTTCAAGATGCCTTAGGTAAACGTGGTGTGCGCAAGGTAAAATGGTAAGTCAAATAATGAAAGATGGTCAAGCTACCGGGTGTTAGTACACATGAAACCGTTGTTTGTGGTGTGCGGACGAGGAAGAGAAGTAGAATAATATGCATGGAGAATAAAAGAAAAAAGACTCAAGCATAAAACTAAATCATGCTTCTGATTTTGGTTTCGGTCTCAACAAAGGGTGGAGGACCTGCTCATGCAGCGCTTTCCCGGCAGGCACCTGACCGTAGCGGTTAGTTACCGAGCTTGAATATACACTGATCGAAACGCACCATAGGATACACGTGCTCATTAATTTCAACCAAACACTCCATCAGGACCGGTTTCGAGCCGTCATATTCGAGGAACTCCTTCATTTTTGCAGGAAGCTCGGCCGTAGATTCGCACCGAATCGCGTGCACGCCCATGGCCCGGGCAAGCAAGACGAAATCGGGGTTCGTCATTCGAGTGTGCGAATACCTAGAGTCATAGAATAGATCTAGATTCCTCGTCAGACACATTCAAATACTGAAGGGAGCATCAACCAACCTTGCCATTGCAAGACCATACCCTGGAATTCATTGTTAAGAATGAGGACCTTGACACCGAT
Source organism: Rhizopogon salebrosus TDB-379 (assembly GCA_029603245.1). Classification (NCBI taxonomy): domain Eukaryota; kingdom Fungi; phylum Basidiomycota; class Agaricomycetes; order Boletales; family Rhizopogonaceae; genus Rhizopogon; species Rhizopogon salebrosus. Next base: position 44,275 of record MU837177.1, read on the forward strand.
GTCGTACTGCGAGGCAGTGGCGAGCTCCATAGCAGTCATACTAAATGAAGCATCGCCATCAATATCAACGACAGTTTTGTGAGGCGCGGCCACTTTGGCGCCGACAGCAGAAGGAAGACCAAAGCCCATAGTCTGTAAAAATGTCAGACATCCACCGTTCGGGAAGTAGCGATAACTCACCCCAAGACCACCAGAAGTAACCATCGACCGAGGGGTCTTCCATCGGAAGTGTTGCGCCGCCCACATTTGGTGTTGCCCAACACCAGTAGTCACGATAACATCATCTTTTTTATGAACAGTTTGTCTGTCCAACTCCTCGATAACCTCCTGCGGCTTGCTTCGTGCACCAGACTTCGACGGGACATACGTGAAGGGGTACTTATTTTTCCACTCCTTGATGTCGGAGAACCACGGTGTTCGTTGTGACGAGCGAATCAACGGGACGAGCGCAGCCATGTTCGCCACGACGTCGCCAAGGACAGGGATGGAAGCATCGACCACCTTGTTGATGTTCTTTGGCAGAATCTCAAAGTGAATGATACCTCCGCGGCCCTGTAAAGCAGCAGCTTTCGCAGCAGGTGCGAAAGTGTCGACCTTGCCCGTCACACGGTCGTCGAACCGTGCGCCCAGTGCAATAATAACGTCCGCCTGCTGCATTGCCAGATTTGCGTACGCAGATCCGTGCATGCCAAGCATGTGCAGGCTTCTATCATCGGTCTCGTCGAAGGCACCCAGACCCTGAAGAGTGGTCGTCACGGGAATGTTACCCTCCTGGGCTAACTGCGCAAGTAGCTTCGGGCCCAGGGGTGACGAGAGGACGCCGTTGCCTGCGTAAATGATAGGGCGTTGTGCTTGGTTAATGAGGTTCGCAGCTTGCTGGATCAATCCCATGTCAATTGGGGAAGTGATGGGGAACAGGGGGTTCGCAGGCAGGGTGTGTGAGCCTGGAGTGGTGGCCTTGTACGGCAAAGGTGTGCGAAGAATGCCGGCAGTGACATCCTTGGGCAGATCGACCAGCACGGGACCTGGACGACCTGAGGTTGCGATTTTGAATGCCTCGTTGATGCGTCTTGGCAGTTCTGATATGTCCTTCACCATCACGTTCCATTTTGTGCAGCTCCGTGAAATACCGATGACGTCGGCTTCCTGGAAAGCATCAGAGCCGATGGCTGAAGTTGCTACCTGGCCACAGAAAACAACCAAAGGCACTCCATCAGAGAGGGCGTCTTGCATCGGCGTAACGACATTGGTTGCGCCTGGACCAGAAGTCACAAGGACGACACCAGGCTTGCCCGACACGCGAGCATAACCTTGTGCCATGTGGCCAGCGCCCTGCTCATGACGAGGAAGAACGAAGTCGAAGTGTTTTGAGTTGTAAATAGCATCGAATACGGGAAGAATAGCGCCTCCAGGATAACCAAAAACGTGCTTGACCCCGTGACGAAGCATCATCTCATGGAAGATCTGGCCGCCTGACATGCCAACAAAAGAGTGATCCAATGGAGCATTTGTATGCGACTCCAACTCTGGTGGATAAAATGGGACATTTGTTCTCTGCGGCAGCTGCTGGAATCCAGGAGCTGGAGAGGGCCGGCTGGGAGTGCATGGTATCAGACACCACAAGATATGAAGTGAGATACGAATAACACGCACGCAGTGGGGACCGCAGTAGCATCTCGAGCTGATGTTCTACTGATGTTTCTTGCATGGTCTCTTACCCTAGCCTTCGCATCGATGATTGACGACGTGGAGCGTGCACGGGAAAACGAAACCACTGCAGGAGATTTTGGTGCGTTGCATGCGCGCAACTTCAGAGGGAGCGACATGATCGTCGCTGAGTGAATCGACGGGTTAGAAAGGAAAATAGGAAGGGAGATCTTGAGAGAGAAAGACGGACGTTTTGAAGTTTTGATTCCAATAGGCGCGAATGAGTCAATTTGTTTGTCGGCCGAGAGGTCAACAACCTCAATCGGGAAAGTCCGGGGTAGACCGATCATTGATGTGGCAGCCTCTGGCAGCTCTGTGTCAACTCATCATGGCAATTTGCCCCAGACTGCCTCAGGTCACCACAACGGTGATATGTAATGGCAAACCCATCACCTTCCAGATCCATGTCAGCCTTCGCTGGCATCAACGCTGATGACGACTCGTCAGTCGCTCGCTCAGGATAAATATTGCGATGTTATTGATTGCGTGGACACCCACGGCGGCTGCGTGAACGCCTGTGAATGCTGGCTAGTCTAATTCTAAAAGTTTGTTGACAAGTCCTGAGTATCATCTGCCTCGACTCTCAGTGCCTAGTATGTATGTAGTAATTACATCCCGCGCGCGAATGATCTGCGCGTGACCACGGACCACCTTGGTCACGGTGTTCCGTCTTGTTCATCATCAATATGTCTGTACTGGCAGCTCAGTTCGTGAGGCAGGGTAAAAAGGTGCACCCCGTGCGTCGTGTTGCGGCTAGCATGCACTTACTTTGAACCGAGATCGTTGCTATTGGCAGGAACTACTCCGAGCACATCAAAGAGCTCAACAACGCCAGGACGAAAGAGCCATTCTTCTTTCTCAAACCCACGACGAGCTACCTCCCTACTGGTGGCAAGCTTGAAATTCCAGGCGGTGTGGTAGCGCATCATGAAGGTAGGCTTCAAACTCTATATTACACCTCACAATGTTCGGATAATTATATGTGCAGTTGAGCTCGGTCTTGTCATCGGGAAAGGCGGTCGGAACATTTCCCAGGATGACGCTGAATCCCACATTGCGGGATATGGTGAGTAGAAGGTTCAACTAACCGTCTTCAATGCTCATGAGGATGCGCAGCTTTGGCTGTTGACATGACCGCAAGAAACATGCAGGACGAAGTGAAGAAGAAGGGTCTACCTTGGTCTGCGGTGAAGGGTTTCGATACGTTCACTCCCATTGGGTGCGTCGCGCACACACATCATGCCTACGTGTCTTGAATCAGTTTCCAGGTCTTTCATCCCAAAGTCATCCATCTCGGATGCCCATGACCTCAAACTCTCCCTGGTGGTTCGTCTCACTTCGTTGTTGTTATGTTATGATGCAACTTTTGCCTACTAGATCAATGGTGCGACCAAGCAGGATGGTACGACTGGGGATATGATTTTCCGCATTCCCCGACTTATTGAACACGTCTCCTCCATCATGACTTTGGAGGTGCGGCAGGACAATTGCATTCGCAGATCCTGATTTGCTCATATATACACACAGGAGGGTGATCTCATACTAACTGGAACTCCTTCCGGGGTTGGTCCTGTTAATCCAGGCGACAGCGTTGAATGTACCCTTGCTGATTCAACCGGGAAGGTACTCGACGAGCTGAAATTCACAGCAGTCTCAAGGGATGCGGGGTATCAATTCAAACCATAACTCTACACTAACATATCCGTCCAAATTTGCACATGATACAAGACAATAGAGAAGTGATATGTGCTGTGATATGAATATATGAACAGTAGAACATGGCCTAGGATAAAATGCACGCCACGAACATCAACATACCACTTTCAGCTCCAGTCTTTATTTTTATCCGACCCCTCCAGTCGTCCATTTAATTCATCCAACGACATTGGATGCATTCCATTCGAGCCCTTTCCAGAATTTCCGAACTCGTCCCCTTCTGATTCTGAACCGCTCGCTAAAGTCCAACTCCCAGCAGTGGGAGTGAGCTCACCGTCGTGAATCATTTCGTCTGAGCCTTGGAATTCTCCAAAGTCAAAGGAGTCATCAGACGATAAAGATGAAAATGAGGAATCAAAATTGAAGTGTTCTGAAGGGGCCACCGCCGAATCAGAAAATGGGCCGAAACCATCATCCTGGAAATGAGTCGGTATATGGGGCTCAATCGCAGAGAGTGAATTGACCCACATCGTCATATTTTACCCCAAAAGGATCATCAGCCAAAGCCTCTCTCAAGGCGCCACTGGGGCCAGGACTAAACGCATCCTGGGCGGCCGAATTAGTCCAGGGACACTGTATAGTCGGTAGGTACCTACGTCAAAACCACTTGAAGAAGCTTCTTGTCGATTTCCGGTATTTCTGCGAGATAGTGGGGGTCTGCCCAGATCAAATTTTGATTGAGCCAACCATCCACCGTCGTCATCTTCTTCGTCATCCGAAGCATCAGATGATGAGTTAAATTGCTCCACTGAGTGCATTTCTTCAGCCAAGTAGCGAGCAAACTAGCCAAAAATGAGCGAATTCTCTCTGTCTCCCAGTGAAGGACGTACCTGCGGAGGTCCAGAGTCGTGATCATTGTCGTCGTCCATCGGCGCAGGGCCGAAGTCAGCCGTTGTCGCTCTTGTTTCTCGCGTGCCCGCAGCTCTCCTGAATTCCCCAGTAGTTCCAGGGCCAGCGTTCCCGCTAGCACCCAGTGATGCACCATCTTCCTCGTCGACTGTCCATCTACTACCGGCACGCGAAGATGACGTGACAGCGGGCTTCCCTCCGCCAAGCAGGCTGGTATCCCGTTCCTTGGTCTCATTGAAGCGACCCGTCACGTACTCCTGCCAAGCAGGTTGAGGTGCATACTGCTCGACCATCATCCGGAGGTTAGGTGGATAGTGTTCAAGAGCTCCAATGACGTCCTCTGCCACCTGCGTGAGGTGACCCATGTAACCAAGCCGAACACCCTTTGGCTTTGAACTAGAAGGACCTGAGTACCATACAAAAGTAAGTGGTGAGTGTCATACCTTTCTGAGTCATTTCGTTTTTGACCGTCAATGATGCGTTGCATGATATGTGCATCACGGAAGAGCGAGATTGCCAATTCTCTGTTCATTCCTCCCTCAGTCCTGCCTGTGAGGATTTGATGGATGAAATCATAGACGGTATTATGCAGGAAGTTATTCCAAGGGTATTCGAAGAAGAGGTCCTAGACGGAAGTATGAGGACAGTAACGATAAAAAAAACTGACAGGAGCCTGACCAGTAGAGTGCTCAGAACGTTTGCCTCCAAGAAGCGATTCTTCGTCTTCTCCCCTATTGAGAGGCCGGGCGTTGTATCGAGGCTAAAAGTCTTCCTAGAGCTCCTACGGGAGTGTATAGATGAAGTTTTCGCAGTAGAGCTATCACTTGACATGCTGGAAGTTCTTTGCAAAGGACCTTGAGCCACAATCTCGGTGGATGGTGATGATGACGGTGTACTGGGCGAGGAAGGGACCGTTGGTGACGGGACACCTTCTGACGATGGATTTTGAACCTTCGGAGAGACGTCCATCATGATCTCCTCTAGGGCATCGCCGTCCGAGCTACCAGGTTCGTCGTCGCTCATGTCCTCATCTGAGTCTAATATCGAAGACTCCCGTGATCGGTTGGTGACTGGCAACTCCAGTGCGGGCTCTATTTCGTCGTGGTTGTCATCCATTGTGTCCTGGTCCCTTTCGTCTCCGGAACCTATGGCAATTACACGAGCAAGAGTCTCCAGAGATGACAGCCCGCCTTGTAAACGACCTTGCCTGTCATAGAGATCGTTATATTCCGCGGGACGGTTTAAGATAGCCATGTTGGAGCAGTGTAAAAGTTCAGCATACAACTCGCATATCCGAAACCGTTCGAAAGTCAGAGGTGTGATCACGCCAACGGTTGTGGGTATGGAACCTTGCTGTGGGGTTTGTTTGTAGCGAAAGTTAAGGTGATAAACTCACGCACTCACCAATGATCGTGGTCGACGAAGATATTTCTCGAAGGTCGCAAGCTGCTCGCCCATGACCTCCAGCAGAGGGCCAAGGTGAACCACACCCATCCTGTCTGACATCTCCTTCATGGACTCCTCAAGCCTCCCACGTGCATTTTCTGCACCTGCCAGCTGTTGTTGTATATGAATCAGCCGATTTCGCAGAGTGTGGAAGAGGTATGGTTCGAAATAATCCGAGTTGTTCTTTCGGATAAGTTCGATGACCACGGATATCGAGTGGATGACAGAGGAGACAGATGAATCAAGATTCGGGAGCTCTGGGGTGGAGGAATTACAGTTGTCAGCAGAATCATCATCATGGAGCGCTTTCTCGGACTCGGCTTCGGCTAATAAGGTGAAATCGCCTAATATGTAGTCGATCAATGTTGAAACACTCTCAGGTCGCGCCAGTTCCCTGGAAAAGAGATTTGAGGCAACTCCGTTTTGCAGACCATCTGTGAGTCCTGGCCCAGGTGACGCCGTAGCCATGGAAAGTATCCCTTTGATTAGTTCTGAAACCACTGTGTGCATGTCGCTGGTGTGCGCTGGAGAGAGTAACTCCACCAATCTGCCCATGAGGTTCTCCGATGAAAGCCACTGCATTGCGACACTGGGTGAGCTGCCACGCAGAATGCTGCATATAAGAGCATACTTCAAGAACGCCTACACCACCTGGGACTTCATCCAGCTGAATGATGCGGACAATAAGGTCTACTATTGAGGGAGTCTCGACGTGTCGCAAGAGACGGTCCACGACCGCGGGTTGGGATTGTATGAAGGCGAGCATCTGAGCACATTGCTCTGGGTTCGTCAGAGGACGATGGTGAGAAGATAGTCATTCACCTCCGCCGGCTTCTTGGTGAGGAAGACAGCATTGATCTTGGCGAAGTGAGAAGCAATTACCATCTCTGTCTTCATCTCTTCGGGGGATTTGTCGAGAACAGTCTCCCAGAACGGGGTCAGCAGTTCATCTGCCGAATTGACGCAGGTTTCGACTATCGACCATATTTCACTGCAGAGAACCTCTGTAGCGATATAAGGATATCTAGAATTGATGATTGGAGCTGTCCATGAGGCAGAACACCGGAGATAAGACTTACTTGTACCGTCTGCTCTCCTCCTCGCCTTCAATTTCACCGGTCACATAGCCCAAGAGTCTTTTCAGCACGTCTACACGCTGGAAGTAGTCGATGAGTCGCGTGTTCTGCGATTTGCACTCCTGCAGTAAATCATCTTCGTCCAGAATTGCCTCTAATGAAACATCTTCCTTGTCCAGGAGACTGTCGATTGAGGATGTGTTGTGGAATCCGAATCTGTTCAAGAAAAAAGGTTCATACTGTTTATAACATGAAATGTGTGATGGAGCTACCTCCAGAACATGAAAGCAGTCGGCCGTACGTGGCTGCGATGTTGTTGAATTTGAGAGATGAGGCGACCGCTCGTATGCTTTCGGGCCCTGCCTCTGCAACTGAGCCTGTGTATGTGTCTTACTAAGATGGCTAGTCCAAACACATGCGACATCAATGTAAGTTAAATTTCAGAAGATTCCAAAAGTCTATCAAGCTGGTATATATGATTAACACGATTGTCCAAGGACGTAGTATAAAAGCCAACAATTGCGACGCATAATGATCGCATCAAAACTTTGCCAGCTGTCAGCGCACGATGTCACGAGGATAATTCGACGACCTACCCGGATCTGATAACTCCCGCTTGCTTTGGTAAGGTAACGTACCCACTTGATGCTTTGATAATTCCCTTTCTCAAAGACTTTGAGGAACCGGACAATCAGACCAGATGCAGTGAGCATCAGAACTTCAAAGTCGACGTCAATTGGTGGTCGAGCCCAGACTTGCCGAGTGGTAGTGCTTGTAAGATCAGCCGTCGCGCTGAAGGTACACTCCTGTCCACCTTGAATTCGGGGAATCCTGAGCGCAAATTTGAGTAGTAGTCATCTCACGCGGGCCAGGTAACATACTTCCATATAACCACGTTTTCTGCTGGAACATATTTTGCCTTGCCATTTGCAACCTTGCAATCCACACCGGTCGTGTTCAATGGCGTTGGTATCCGCAAAACCACGTTAGTGGCAGACAGCTTGTTCCCAAAATTGGCTTTTACGGCGATGTTATATGACACTTGCGTTGTTCCAATCTCATTCACCGTAGGGAGGACTCGTAAAGGCAACTTGACGTTTGATGTCGAACGGTACCTATGTAACGTTTCCAATGGTTTTCTGTGAGACGTCGAGTGAGGGGAGCAGGAGTGGCTAACCTCATTAATTCGAATTCGCCGTCGGGAGGAATAAAGCTAATCGTGCGGCTGGTGTCGAATTCATTGAGGCGGACACATTGGTGGAACCGACAGTCATCCAATTCTACCGCGTCACTTGCTCCGCCTTGGCTGTTCTTGTCAATAACGAGCTTGTCGTTGAGACCGAATTTACATTCCGGTGTCCCGGACAAATATGCGCGCATTTGAATATGCCCATCCACATCGGCACGGAGGACAGTCCCTAAAAGGCGTCAGTGAGCGTGACACACGAGAAAACTAAAGATTCATCACCTTTCGCACTCATGCTGAGGTTCACAGTTTCCACCACATCCACGAACGCTTCATTCTTCTTATATTTCACATCACCCCGCCGCCAACTGGTCGCTCCTGTCGCTTGTGAGGTGATTTTCGAGGACTCCTCCTAAAGTGTCATCAACTCAAGCTCAGATAGACAAGCACGAGAATAATACGAACAGCTGCTGTAGCAGAAGATATTACGCTTTCCGTGGTGATATAAGATTTGAGGGTGTCGATCTCGCTGTTTTGAGGGTATCCAAAGTCGCTGATTTCTACGGGATATTAGTGGAGAAGCACAGTCCCGATACTGGAAACCATCTTACCGTCTATTAGCTCGTATATCAGCACGAAGTTGTTCTTGACAGATTCCTCATCCACTTTGCCAAAATATGATTTGGCAATACTGATAAAGCGGTAGCAGAATTCGAAGACGAGAGCAGCATTAGCATTTGTCCTGAGATGATGATCAACACAACGATGACAGCGAGGGCTTTATAACACACTTCGTCACGCAGACAACGTAGAGGTTGTTCACCCGCACATGGAAGAAACTGGTTGAGCCCAGCGTTATGATGGGAGATCGCACATCGCTGTTAGACACAACTTGTATCCGGAACACGTCTGCGATGGATCGCCTATGGAGCGTAAGACGAGTAATGGCGTGAATGAAACGAAGCTACTTGAAGTCTGTCCGATACAGTCTGGATATGAGAACCTGAGACGGGCCACGAGTTCATTACAAAAGAGGCGACGGTGATCACACAACAATGCTCACCTCCCCCTTCTGATTGAAAATAAAGAATGCCTAGAGCAACACTCAGCACTGTCGATGGCAATGTGAAAGAACCCACCGAAATCATGAATGGTCTGCTTGAGTTGGTGATATCTCGAAGGTGATGTAGTACAAACAAACATCATAGCAGTGTATATTTGTCATAGCCACCTCCCTATGGGTTTGTTGGCAGACAACCAGAATCTGCACATTTTGATCACCAACTGCTCGAGTTCTTAAAATTCTACATCCAACATAAAACTGTTCATGTCCGTTGTCCGACGTCCAACACCCAAATGCCCTTCAACGTGGTGCAAGGTCATTTGCGAAGGGGTTGTGACGAAGTGGCTTCTATCAATAACAAATGCCAGTGTCCTCGTAGCAGACCTACGGGTAGCCCTTCAGCCTCTTCCGCGAAAATCTCGTAACCAAGCACCAGATGCCTGGCGTTTGGACTTTCTGACGCAGGCTCAAGGCTGACCAGCACCGCCGATTTTCTTGATCTTGTGTGGGATCATTAAATACCCTATTTTTTCCCCTTGATCTCACCGGAAACACTCATATCTTTTTTTCCGGGCATGGGTCATGAACAACGTCTCGTGGCACAAGGAAGGTCTTGCGACTCTCATACCAGTATGCTATATATTCTTGAGCGGATTATCTTCGGCTTGTCATCTGTCTCCTACCAAGGGCCCCAGGGTGGTTATAAGAGATATCGCGGGCGCACGACGAATCTCCCTAATTATATCCCCTTTCGAGATGGTCGTGTCGCACAGTCTAGTTGTCGCCGTTCTTGGGCTACTCTCCTCGTGCGCAATTGCCTCAGCCCTTTCCTGGAATGCAACCGAGTACATGTTTGTGTTCGGAGACTCGTACACCACCGACGGTTATAACGTCTCTGCCGGTCTCAACTCGCCAGACCCAGGATACGTGAGTACTGCATTTGCGTTTAGAAGTTTCTCGAACTGATTTCCAATCGCAAGACATCATCGAATGGCCTAAACTGGGTCGAATTTTTGAGTAAGTAAATGAGAGCGTGGAACGCTTCTCGGTGTCTGATACCGTATAGCCAGTACATACAATCAAACCCCCTTGAAGGTGATCGTGCATACAACCCACTTACCTGCCTTGTTTGCTGAATAAAAGTTAAGACATTTGACTTGGCGTCCGGCGGTGCTACCATCGATGCAGCCCTTGTACCACCTTACCTACCTACTGTGCTGTATGTGCAGAATCATTCTATTCCATTTTCATTCGGTGATGCAGTGTAGCTCTGTGGTCGATCAGGTCACTCAATTTAACAACTACCTGGCCTCCAAGCCCGCTGGCGCTACGTGGAGTAGTACAAACAGTCTGTTCGCCATTTGGATCGGCATAAACGATGTCGTACGTACCTTCTTCATAGTTCTAAGCACCTCCATAATAAACGTTACATACCCAGGGCAATTCTTTCGGCTGGGTGGGTGATTCTCATAATGCTTAAGATGAGAGTGTTCATCGCTGAATCGATTGCATTCAGTCGAACATCAGTGAGCCTCAATTCTACGGTGTTCTCATGAATCGTTTGTTTTCCCAGGTGGGAAAAGTTGTGCCCGGAGTGATATACTATTGACAATAATCCGTCAGGTCGATGATCTGTACTCAAAGGGTGCTCGTTCGTTCTTGTTCCTCACAGTCCCCCCTACCAACCGTGCACCCCTCTTCCTCGAGCAAGGCCCTACGGTTGCAGCACAGATGGGAACTGCTATCTCTGAGTACAACACTCAGCTCAAGCAATTCGTGCATGCCTTCCAAGCAGACCACTCTGACCTTGACACCGTCACTGTCTTTGACACTCAACCCATCTTCAACGTCCTGCTGGATGAGGGGCAGACTTTTGGTTTTGTCAACGTCACTGGCTACTGCGCAGCTTATGAAAACAGCACTCCTACTCTTACTTACCAGGTTGAAGGTTGTGCCCCCGTGTCGAGTTACTTGTGAGTCGAGACAGTCAACAAATGCTCAGAAATTCTGACGAACTTGTTCTTTAGTTGGCTCAACACTCTTCACCCACTCTTCACGGTTCACAAGTAAGTTTCTGACATTAATTGCCTGAACGTTTGATGACACCATTTTGTTTAGTATTCTAGCAAAGGCGATCTCCACTACTCTCAGTGGGTACCTTTAAGTATAAGGAACTGAGAGCAGGGTCTTGAAGTGCAATCATTGTTACAAGTCTCTAGTTTTCAATGCAGTATGTACTGACGCTGCGAAATTTCCTGTTGTTCTTCGAACTCCATGTCGACTCCCACTTCGACGACTTCTCTTAGGCAGCACGAATAACATACGAACGCCATGAAGACCATCCCCTACTACTAGGCTGCCGAAGTTGTTCACATCCACCTTCTAGCTAAAGAACTTGGAACGTCCAGCGGAAGTTCTTCGGTCTGTATTTGTCACTTTCTTCCCGTCCCTTTACGGTCTTTTACAGATGCCGTATTGGCTTCATGCCATAGTCCGATGCGAGCACGAGCACATGGACAAAAAGCACCTCGCAAATGAGACTAGATAGCAAATGGTTCGTTGCGGCTGAACGTATTTCTCTCTGATGCGCGGTGTACACTGCGTTTGAAAGAATGCCCGATGTGTCCCTGCTCCCTACGTAATGGGCAGGGACTTTGAACTCAACTTGAACACGAAACGAGATGCGTCATTGGATGTGAGCGGCAACTAATGCATCAAGCCTGATGCATTACACGAAAGGGAAGTGGCACTGATTGCAACGACCGGTGCATCAATATGACAGGAACTTGTTATGATAGAATGTGATCGGGAGGTAAAATCCAACACACGTATAGCCAAGGTCCATCCCCTTTCATGTCTATTAATAGGATATGACCAAAGTCTGCATATCTGATACTGGAAATCCCCCATTGCAAAATGAGGCCTGCGTGGGTCCAGCTGTAGGTGGGCACAAGACACGTTTCTAATTCTGCGATACTGGCAACATACTTCTCGTCGCCGGAACGTACCGGGGTAAATTGGGACGATAGCGTTGGCGTACGGTGCTAGAATTCCTGATATAAAATGCAGGAGAGGTGTGTGTGCGCGACTTGAAGTGGAGTTCATTCCCGACTAATCAAATATAGGTGCACGAAGGGGGAGTAAGGTGAAGCTTTTGATCCGGCCTTGACGGTGAGGTTTGATTAATTTGATCGGGACCTTGCCCTGACTTGCCGCAGGATCCAATTATGAGCACGAGTTTAACGAAGCAATGGAGAAAGAACAAGCCTCGAAGAGGAGATGGGAGATGGTTGAACATATCTTGGCAAGTGCTAAATGTGCTTGCGGCAGTGATACCGGGAATTCGGAAAATGGGAATGTCTAAAAAAGGAAGAAGACCCCTGATGTGTAAGTACTTGGAGGAACAATATGGAAGGTTGTTTCGTTTTGGTGTCCCTTCGATCAGGCAGTGAACCACACCTTCACGGTGCGGTCATTTACTTGATATCGGACATTCTATGCAGAACACACAGCCTCGTGGCCCAATGTTTATAAGGTTCGTTTCTACCTTATCGACTGTAACCAACTCAGAAACCCATGGCGGACAGGGCGACGAGCAACATTCCCGAAATCACCACGGCTGACTTCTCTTCAAATTCGACTGTAAACGTTCACCATACCAACGTTCATCCCCCTTCGCCCACTTTATCCACCCAGTCTTCAGTTCATTTTGCCACCTCTCTATCCCTTCGTGGAAACGAGCGCAGCGGTTATTCTTCCTTGCACCCCCTCACTCTTTCAACGAATAATGCCTCAAGCCATCATTGTAATGCCACTTTCACTAGTTCTCTTGGGGGTTACAACAGCGTCGACGATACTGTACCCAGCCACGGCAGTGGCGGGTATGGAATGGTGGCTCTTCAACCAACCAGACCGGATCCTACTAGCACAGTCGTTTCTGACACGTGTATGCACGTCGACACGGCATCTGACCGCTCAAGGTCCCACGGGCAAGGTCCCAAATCCGACCCTGGATTTTCTGACGAGACCGTTGCAGCCGGCGGTTCTCCACCTAGCATCAACGGTGTCGCAGGCAATTCCGACGGCCAAAAATTAGACCAAGAGAACGGTGGCATCTCAAAGGTCGAGCCCATTCTGGATGAGCTAGTCGACCCTCGCCCATTCAAATTCAGACCGTTCGAACTGGCCAGTCTTCTTGACCCGAAGAATCTCGAGGCGCTTGAGGCTCTTGGTGGTGTGGAGGGTCTTCTGGAAGGGCTTGGCACCCATCGTACACGAGGTTTAACGATAGATAGTCGTGGATCGTCTGACAGGAGACCAGGAGCTGGAGCAGGTGCTTCACAAAGACGTGACCGGCTGAACGAGCATCCTTTGTCAACGATCTCAGTAACCGCACCGTATGACGTACCTGAGAACGGCATCGTCTTCGAGAATTCTGATCCTCATTTAGCGTCGCTCGGAGAACGGCGGCGCGTTTTCGGAGAGAACGTTCCTCCACAGCGGGCCGTAAAAAGCTTACTAGCTCTAATGTGGCTCGCGTTGAAGGACAAAGTTCTCGTGCGTACTTTTTTTTTGATCCGTTCAATTTTGTCTTCATCCTCTTCGTATCAAGGTATTACTATCTATCGCGGCGGTTGTTTCTCTGGCGCTTGGTCTCTTTCAAGATTTCGGGACGACTCTCCCTAGTGATGAACCGCCCGTTGATTGGGTGGAGGGCGTTGCGATAATGATCGCAGTCCTGATCGTGGTAAGCCGTGTCACTGCAACTATAAATCGACGTATTTAATCTTTACAGGTCGTTGTTGGGTCCTTGAACGACTGGCAAAAGGAACGGCAGTTTAGGGCTCTCAACGAGAAGAAGGAAGAACGCGGGGTCAAGGTTATCCGCAACGGTGTGGAACACCTCATTGACGTCAAAGTATGTTTATTCTATTCTATTTTTAACTTGAACACTGTCTCATGATTGTGCCTCGTTACGTTCAACAGGAGGTTGTGGTCGGCGACGTGGCATTGTTGGAGCCCGGAGAAATAGTTTCCTGTGACGGCATCTTCTTAAGTTTTTTATTTTTAACTTGAACACTCTCATGATTGTGCCTCGTTACGTTCAACAGGAGGTTGTGGTCGGCGACGTGGCATTGTTGGAGCCCGGAGAAATAGTTTCCTGTGACGGCATCTTCTTATCTGGGCACAACGTCAGGTGCGATGAATCATCAGCAACTGGCGAGTCGGACGCTATCAAGAAGGCGTCCTACAATGACTGCTTATTGCTGAAGACACCGGGCGGTGTGCACGACGCCTCGCAATACGTATCTGCGCACACCGATTGCTTCGTCGTCAGCGGTAGCAAGGTTCTGGAAGGTGTTGGCAGCTACGTTGTCGTTGCCGTTGGCACAAAAAGCTTTAATGGCAGGATCATGATGGGTACGAGAATCTTGTCTGTTTCTAACATTCCAAACAATCGTACTCAACTCCAGTACTAGCTCTTCGGGCGGACGCGGAGAGCACTCCGCTGCAATTGAAGCTCAATGTCCTCGCCGAATTAATTGCAAAGATCGGAAGCATCGCTGGCATTGTTCTCTTCTTGTCGTTGATGATTCGGTTCATCGTGCAACTCGCTACAAGCGAGCCCGCCAGGTGCGCACTTCAGGTATAGTATCACATCGTTAGGCTCATTGACTCGCGTTACAGTAACGCCAATCAGAAAGGCATGGCCTTCGTGCAAATCCTCATTATCTCCCTCACTTTGGTCGTCGTCGCTGTCCCCGAGGGTACGCTCTATTTCTACATCAGACGTATTGCTTGTTGACAAACGTCGTCTTAGGACTGCCATTGGCCATCACGCTCGCGCTAGCCTTCGCTACGAAGAGAATGACGAAAGAAAATCTCTTGGTGCGCGTCTTAGCTTCATGTGAGACGATGGCGAGCGCTTCCGTTATTTGCACCGATAAGACCGGCACGCTGACTCGCAACGTGATGTCTGTGGTCGCGGGCTCATTTGGGATTCATGCAAAATTCGTTCGCAAACTCGAGGACAACCAGGCTCGGACGAACGCGAGCGAAGACCGAAGCCCTCGCAGGGGGATGAATTTTAAAGTCCCTCGTAACGACTTTTCCATTGACCAATCTAAACTTAACACTGTTCTGAGCCCGTCTCTGCTTGCTTTGTGCAACGAAGCCATCGCCGTTAACTCCACCGCCTTCGAAGATGAGGAGAGGGGCACTGGCGAGCGCGTATTCGTGGGAAGCAAAACGGAGACGGCGTTATTAAAATTCGCCAAGGAACTCGGATGGCCAAACTACAAAGAAACGAGAGACGCAGCTGAAATTATTCAAATGATGCCATTTTCTAGTGACCGGAAGGCCATGTGTGCCGTAGTCAGGCATGCGCATGGCTATCGTCTCTACGTCAATGGCGCGAGCGAGATCCTCGCCAAGTTGTGTAAATGGCACGTCATTGTGCATCAGGAGGGGGGTTCTGCCGCTGATGATGCGGGACATGGCGACGTGGCAG
>MU837177.1:60698-117035 GCA_029603245.1 Rhizopogon salebrosus TDB-379
CATCATGGAGGGGCCGGTTTTCCGTCAGCTTGATGACGCTCAAATGCTCGAGATCGTTCCTCGACTTCAAGTTCTCGCCCGCTCGTCACCGGAAGACAAAATGGTTCTGGTCGCGAAGCTTCGTGAGCTCGGTGAGATCGTCGGTGTCACGGGAGACGGTACAAATGACGGACCTGCTCTCAAGACTGCGCAAGTGGGATTCTCCATGGGCATTACGGGTACTGAGGTTGCCAAAGAGGCTTCCGACATCATTCTCATGGACGACAATTTCTCTTCCATTGTCAAGGCGATTATGTGGGGTCGTTGCGTCAATAACGCCGTTCGGAAGTTCCTTCAATTTCAGATTTCTACCAACGTCACTGCCGTTGTTATCACTTTGGTAACCGCCGTCGCATCCCACTCTGGGACGTCAGCTCTTTCCGCCGTTCAGCTTCTGTGGATCAACATCATCATGGATACGTTCGCTGCGCTCGCACTGGCCACAGATCCCGCTTCGCCGGCATTACTTGACCGGAAGCCTGACAAGCATACTGCACCGTTGTTCACTGTGGATATGTACAAACAAATCCTGCTGCAGTCCGTCTACCAGATCACGATCATCCTGCTAATCCACTTCCTCGGTGTCAAGGTGCAAGACTTTGAGTCGACGTCGGGGAACGATACCATCGTTCGAACCTTGGTCTTCAACACGTTCGTCTTCGCCCAAATATTCAACTCCGTGAACTCGCGGCGGCTCGACCGGAAGCTGAACATTCTCGAAGGCATCCTTAGCAATTGGTACTTTATCGCTATAACCCTCATCGGTGAGTTAAGTTTGTTACAATTCAAAATACTCCCATGACCGGCGCTGCAGAGATCGCCGTGCAAGTCGTCATAGTTTTTATCGGCGGCACTGCATTCCAGGTGACGCGAATTGGAGGCCGTGAGTGGGGCATCTCACTCGTGCTCGGCTTCGTGTCCATTCCACTTGGTGCGCTCATCCGCCTGCTACCAAATCGGCCCTTCGAGAATCTCTTCATCCTCATGCGCCTACTGCCGAAGCCTGACGGCGCTCTTCCCCAAGTTCGGCCAGATGGGGTTGAATGGAACTCAGGCGGACAGCCGAAACACATCATATCCTCCATCGGAGCCGGATGGACACCACAATCACGCGGTACCTTACCGGACCTAGTTCGTTATGACCCATCCAAGTCCTCCGCTGCCCTCTGGGAAGGCAAGCTCCAAATTCACCCGGACACAGCCTGATGACACGGTGTATCGCACAAAATGAGGGAGGGAGCCATCTGTCCGCGGTCTAGTTCCCGCTTCGGAAAGTCAGGGTTGGATACCCTGTCTGTTTGATTTTCTCGTGCATGGACTATGAAACATTAAGAATACTATTATCACATTGACCATTAACTATAACAGGCACGCAACCTACATTCATAACGCGCAGGCCGCTACGACTCGTAGTAATTGTCATTTTACCCATCGAGTCCGCTGGACGATTATTCTGGTGGAAAGGAGACTCTGAATCGGAGACTGGCTCTCCGGTCATTGTCACGACTGTTGAACGGGTGACGAAATACTCCACCATTCTTATACTAGTTACACTTTACGGTCTCAACGGTAGACAATACAAATTGCTAGTACAAGTAAACAATGTCGAGATGGACCAGCGTGCAATCCAGTCACCCGTTTTTACTGATGTTACATAACAGAGTCTATAAATGACGCAAGCTCATCGAAATTCGAGACCAACGCGGCAGGGGCTGACGCGTATAATGTGCAACCTCATAGGTTGAGCGACTCTTTTATCCCAGACTGAGGCTGTATCGAATTCTACCAAGACCGCATCGTTCGTCATGTCCATCACGGAATTTGCATCCCTCTCACTTATCCCCCCCAAGAAACTCTCCGATTCACATGTGATGGATCTTTTCTCCAAAGTTGCTTCCTGGCAAGCATCCTCTTCAGGTTACCCGTTATGCTTCTTCACCAATCCGGAGAACCTCGCTGAGATCTATATCATCACCGGGTGGGATGACGTGACTGCTCATGAAGAATGGATAAAGAGCTCCAGGAACCAGGAGCTTCTGAAAACTGCGGGAAATCTCCTGAACATAATTGGAATGGTTCACTTGGACCTCAATTTTAACGAGTTTCCTGTGGGAGTCGAGTCACTTATTTGCGCGAGGTTTACTGGAGCTGACACTGAGGGTCTATCGGAGGAAGTTGAGCAGAAGAGTGTGGCACACGGGAGGGAGGGCTGGGTTGGATATGGGAAGGACGTGCAAGAGATTAGCACGGGGGTTTACTATTTCACGGAAAGCGATACTTTGGAAGATGTTGAGGGCAAAGGGGACATCGATATGAAAACCCGTTTGAAGAGGGCGTTTACTTGATAGGAATATTAGTGAATCATCTTCGTTATTTGTACGTGCTGTCACGCCAGTGGGGAATGTTAATTTGTATGTAGATAAGTATATAGAGTATATCACGGATAACCAGCCCAGTATATTCGAACTCTCTAGGACTTGGATCCATAAAAGGACATTGTGAAGCGGTTGTTTGGCAAAAGCTTCTGAACCAAACAACTGCTCTTCACTAACTGTTCTGTGTTGTATCCTGGTGTATCCGAGAGTCTAGATGCAGACAGACTCCCAGCCACGCCAAAAATCAGGACAGTCGTCCAGACGTCACCGAAGAAGAAGAGAAAGAGAGCGGGAGGAGGAGAGGGGGCCAGTAACAAAAGAAAGGCTCGGTGATCCTGTTGGTAATAGGCCCGACTCGGACACGCCAAAGGAACCACCTCCAAAGCGCGCAAGAACGAATGGCAAAGGCAAAGGCAAGGACACAGAACTCGAGCTAGGCGAGCTACCCAGCGGTTCAAGTAGAGCGTTCGATCTTGGCGACGATTTCCTACCGTTCGTGGTCAGCGATGAAGAAGCAAAAATATCTAAGACGCAGGAGTCTCACCGCAGAGAGAAAGTGCCGGAGCGAGAATGGGATAAAGGAAAGCCAAGAGAGGGAGATGGGGATAAAGGTGACCGGGGAACAAAGAGAAAGTACGAGATGGTCTTCGATGAAGATTCGTGGGACCACAGACAACGCAGGCAGGACTATCACCCCACTTCAAGAAAGACCCCTTGGGTTGACGACGTCGATTGGGACAGTTGTCACAACGTTGCGGAAATGTGTGTTTTATAACCGCCCTTGACCTTGTGAGCTGATTTTCAATAGGTTGCATCGCGAAGTTGTGGCCTTCGTTCGTTACATGTCTCCATCTCAAGTGGAACATGAAATACGTGGACTAGTTGTCGCTCTCGTTTCAAGGGCTGTCACTAATGCATTCCCTGACGCGCGGATAATACCCTTTGGAAGCTATGAAACAAAACTATACCTCCCTAATGGGTAAAATTATTTATGTATTGCATTGAATTCAGTGCTAAAACTTGCGCAGGGACATAGATCTCGTGATCGAGTCGGATTCCATGGCCTACAGCGATAAAGTGACTGTCCTACGCGCCCTCGCCAATGTTATCAAACGTGCACGGATTACTTCTAGAGTTACCATCATTGCCAAAGCCAAAGTACCCATTATCAAATTCATCACGACATACGGCAGGTTGAATGTCGACATCAGCGTAAATCAGGGCAACGGCGTCGTTGCCGGCAAGATCGTGAACGGTTTTCTCAATGATATGCGCGGTTGTGGGCTTGCACTTCGCAGCCTCGTCATCATTGCAAAAGCGTTTCTGAACCAGCGGGGGATGAACGAGGTGTACACTGGTGGTTTGGGCAGCTACAGCATCGTCTGTCTCGCAGTCAGCTTCCTTCAGATGCATCCAAAGATTCGGAGAGGCGAGATAGAGGCAGAGAAGAATCTCGGGGTTTTGGTTATGGAGTTCTTCGAGCTGTACGGTTGCTATTTCAACTATGAAGAAGTTGGAATATCTGTGCGTAACGGCGGGTCGTATTTTAGCAAGAGACGGAGAGGATGGTATGATTCGCTGAAGAGGAACCTCTTGTCGATCGAGGACCCTACCGATCCTTGTGAGCCTTACCTTTTGTCGCAAACGTTATGCCGTCACTCACCCTTCACCAGCAAATGATATTTCCAAAGGCTCTTACGGAATTGGGAAAGTTCGGCAGACACTGGCAGGAGCGCATGGGATCATGACATCGACGGCTTTCTTGCGAGCTGGGATATTCAGTGCACGCAGGGAAGGGCGCATGTACCCTTTACGGCGACATGGGGAACCGGAGGACATGAGCATTTTGTCCAGTATACTCGGTGTTACCCAAGAGGTATAGTCGTCTTTCTACTTTCAACGTATGTTAAACGCCATAACAGACTGTCAACAACCGATTACTGTTGCGAGAGGTTTATAACGAACGGTCGCTCCACAACCTGCTCGGGATTGCGCCCACGCCTCCTGTGACTGTCCCCAACATCCCCGACACTACTACTCAAGGAAGATCGTCAAGAACAGTAGCCAACATAGAGAACGGGTTTTTGGAACGGGAAATGTCGCTCGAAACTGATGAGGAGTCACTACCGCAGCAACCTAGCAGTTCCCGTCAAGATAGCGATGAGTTCGGCAAATATGATATCGAAAAGCGGCGCACTTTGCACAGGCATAAAGCTAGCCAGTCACCTCAGCAACCCGAAGTTTTTACTACCGACGAAGAGGACTCGATGGACGAGGAAGAAGCTGCTTATGAGGTAGGTCTTGGTGAAAGCTTCTCTGATAATGAACCGCGGAGTAGAATGAGCAGACGCAGGTCATATTGGCTGTCGAAGGGGAACGGGGGTGATAATGATGACAGCAGCTGATGGCATGTTATGTACGGCTTGGAAGTGACTAGACTATGGAGCTTGAACGGCATACATATTAATATTGGCATGAAGCAAACTTCCATGAGTTGAGCCGAACAAGCAAGCACTGCTCACAGGGCGGCCGCCTGTGGCTGGCTTTCAACATCATCAGATGATCTTATTCATTCAACCGTTGCTACAGTGCTGAGTAGTGTTGCTACCTAGCCGACAGTTACTTTGAATCTATTGTTGCGCTGTGGGGAGTCCCATCATTCGTAGTGAACTAGCGCCCGCTGTTATTTGGGAACGTTCCTACGACGTGGCTTCAATCTCGTGTCTACGAGTCGCGACGCAGGCTGCACTGCTCTGCAGGTTTGCTCACCGAATCCACATAACCTCTCCTCATCGTCTCAACAGAGTTTACTTGGTCAATGTGTGTGGACAATTCATCGTATAACTGTATTTGCTAACCACAGGGTCGTAGGGCAACTTCACGAACGTATCCCCCTGCAGTCAATCTGAAGGAACGTATTGCTGCTCTCCAGCAACGAAATGTCTCCCCAAGTCAACAGCAAACGTCTCAATTCGCTGTAAAGAACATCCCGAGTAGCGGACCCGGAGGTTTGCGCGACAAGATAGCTAAATTTGAGGAGAAAGGAGGCATCCCCGTTCCACGAGGAAGCTTCGGCATGGGCGGTCCCCAGTTGCCAGAGAATGCACCAGCAAAGAAACGTGGAGAGTTGTATGGGAATCGTATCCAAGGTCTTGGAAGACCTATTGGCACGCCGCCAAGTCGGTCCTGCTCACCCATACTTCCAACAGACGATTCACCCTCACCTTCGCCAAGGAAACGATGTGTGTCCACTGGTGGTGCTCTCTTAAATGGCACGCCCCCAAGGCTTACAATACATGAGCCTGCCCCACCCCTTCCACCCACACCGTCTCTTCCTTCTGCGCGTCGCAATTCCTTGGCAGTCGATTTTGGTCCTGCTAAACGCGTCATCAACTCAGATGAAATCTCCCGGCATGCAGTCGAAGACTGTGAATCGTTTCCGCCATCCCCATCCCTTTCACCTTCGCTAAGAGTAGGAGCGACTTTTGACATTGTGTCATCGTCTCAAAGCTCTCTTGAACCTGTCACTCCAAAGGATTCACTTCCCCAAGATGTAGAGGTACTATCGCCGGCAGAGAAGGAGCCGGAGGCTCCAGAGCTTGTCTTGCAAGATGGCTCTAATCTAGCGCCCGCGATAGCACTGGACATGATGACCACGTCTCAGTTCTCGCCGGAAATCATACCCGTCTTCGAGGTGACTTCCACCGTTGAGCCGGATCAGGACAATAGCCCTACTTCGGAAGAGCTATCGGAGAGGCTACAATATCCCGCTTTGTCGGTAGATGCCTCCCCGTCCGACTCCCAGCCCCCGGAAGCTGCGCTTCCTGTGACGACGACGTCTCAATGCTCACTAAGAACAATACCTATTGTCGAGGCGCCCCCCACCGATCAGACCGACAGTCTTATTTCGGACGAGCTGTCTCAGGCATCACACCATCCCGTACTGCCGGTAGATATCTCCATGTCTGACGCCCCACCTTCAGCGGCTATGCTTCATGTGACGGCGATCACTCAATCCCCGCTGAGAATCGTACCTGTCGTCGAGGCGTCTTTCGCTGGCGAGCCTGATCAGGCCAGTGATCCTGGTTCGGACGAGCTATCCCAGACATCACATCATCCCGCGCTGTCGGCAGATACCTCCATATCCGACGTTCAGCCCCCGGAAGTTGCACTTCCTGGTTCGCCTTCAAAAGCTTCTTCGTTTGCGAGAACTTCTTCCCTCGATGCACCCACTGAAGACGATTCTGCATTGAGTCATTCCCTTGTATCTATAATCGACGCCTCAGAGTCCACTGCTGCAGCTAACAAGGAGCACGACGAAGTCCCGTCTACCTCTGAGTTCCCCAATACAGAGGAACGTGGGACCATCTCTATTAATGTGCCTTATCCAAAGATTCAAGTTCAGTCCAGCCCTCCATCACCTGATATGAACACGGAGATCATCAAGGCTGAAGTAAAGCGCTCCTTTACGGCTGTAGTGCATCGCAAGGTCACCGAGATGCCCGCTGCCAAAGCACCATCGTCAACTCTTTCGGCATTTATGACACCGCAAATTGCGCGAGTCCAGTGTATGGGAATCACTATATCTGCCGAGCCAGCCCCTAGCCCGAGCTATGGAGAACTCGCCACTCTCCTTGAGGAAGCAGCACTGCTTGAGATGAGGCTTACTGAGGGGGATATTGTTACCCCATCGGAGTCGCTACAAGTTGTTCCTTCCAAAACCCCAACCAATAGTACTTTTCCAACCGATGTTCGGTCCGCGTCTTCGTCGACCCTCACAGAACACGTTAAAGCTCCCTCCACGGATAGCGCATCCATTTCAGGGCGCTCTGTGTCGATTCCGTCCATCCGGGAACCTAACATAAGTGGAAATATCCCCGAAGAGGATGAGGTTGATGGGAGGAGTCTGGCGTCTACATCTGCATCACAGCGGTCTCCTTCACACAAGAAGTACCTCTCAAGCATTAGGCGACTGACTAGTCGTCGTTCGTCGAATTACATGCCAGGGGCATACCCCCGTGATAGTATTTCGACATGCTCTGAGGACTCCGCTGCGATCGCGACACCATCTGATCATGGTGACGGGTCAGGGGAGGGCTTTGGCATCGCATGGCCCAGTGTATCTCCCAAGAAAGGTAGTATGGGGAGGTCCAGCTCTTTTGCGGATAAACTGTTCAACCGCAACAGAACCAAGTCAAACGTCAGCACGGTGGAGACAGGTGTGTGAGCTGCTCAGACGATGACAATTTATGCGGACTAAATTATTGTATGCTGGTCTTCAAGACCAAGGCTCGATATATAACTCATCCGGGCGATCATTTACTTTGTCCCAGCCCCCATCCCCAGCCAAAAACTCTCAAGGTCGCCATGCTTCAGATGTGCAGAGCTCTCGTTCATCGCCCTGGACGATCTCGCGGGACTCGTCGTCGTCGTCGCCTTCCCCCAGTATCCTTGACAAGGAAATCTTCGATGCATTTCCCTCTGTCCCGCAGACGCTTCCCCCTGGTCCAGTTCACCTATCTCCAGATTTCTCGGAAGTATCAGTCCGTCGCTTGTCAGCTATCCCAGTCAAGGGCCGGAAACACCAACAACAACAGAGATTGTCCATGGTTTGAAATGCTTCATAAAAAGGACCATTGTTGAGTTAGCTAGCCTATTTCACCCTGTCATCATCACTGTTTGCTTTCGCTGTGTATCCTTGCTATTTTTCGGCACAGTTCAAATTTGACATTTAATTTGGATAGACATCCCAGATTACAGTATTTACCAGTTCCTAAGTGTGCAGAATTCTCGTTTCCTTAGGCAGAGTTCTCCCGATTGCCTCTTATGGCCAAAACCCGTTGTCCAGGACTAAATCAAAATTTTGTTGACGTCGGTACTGCGCCTCCCTAGTAAAGTGTCCCCTTCGGGGTGACATACGAAAAATTGGAACGATACAGAGAAGATTAGCATGGCCCCTGCACAAGGATGACACGCTTTCCCGGAGTGGTAGACCTACGGGTCTCAATATTTATTTTTGCCCTCCTTCCTTTCAGTCTGGAGTACGCAAAATCGTTCTGAGCACCCCCACACTTGTTTTTTTGACTTCTGCACACATACTCTGCACCGAAGCTGTCTGGAAGATCTGATTTGATTATATCTGTTTACCGTCATCGTCTTTATATTCTTCGTGAGAGCCACCATGGAATCAGTTGTGCTCGAAACCAGTCTCGGCGACATTCAACTTGAATTATACTGGAACCATGCACCCCGAGTGAGCTTTTCTTACTGACACGCGCGGCTCATTTGGCTGAACTGATCAAGTCATTCCGTTCCAGACGTGTCAGAACTTTGCTGAGCTTGCAAAGCGCGGTTACTACAATGGCGTCGTCTTTCATCGAATTATCGCTGTGAGTCGAGCTTTAGTTCTGCGTCTGTGCCGTGACCGATAGTACTTTCAGGATTTTATGATTCAAGGCGGTGATCCCACCGGAACAGGTAGAGGTGGTACGAGCATATACGGTCAGAAATTGTACGTGCGCTGTATGCTTCCTCCCACACCTACTTACTGGCATATGTACAGTGAGGATGAAATACATCCACAGCTACGCTTTACGGGTGCAGGCATTCTTGCTATGGCGAACTCGGGGCCCAATACGAACGGTTAGACGAGAACTCGATTTGTACGCCGAGTTGGAACCTAACCACTTGCCACGCTAGGATCTCAGTTCTTCATTACCCTAGCACCCACGCCTTACCTGGACAACAAACACACCATCTTTGGTCGGGTGAGCTCTGGGATGCGTGTTGTACAGAGATTGGGTGCTGTCGCTGTTGACGCTCAGGATCGGTAAGTCATTTTGCATCAGTATTTTCGGAGATTCTGATTATTTTGTAGGCCGAGAGAAGATGTGAAGATACACAAGGCTCGGACAGTGTGATCGTCCATGTCACCCTAACGTTCACCTTGAGAATTTTCAATGGTACATCTGGAGTATGGAACCGGCGTTTTTGTATAATGCACTTGCACTGTGAGCATGTCTTATTAGGTCATATAAAAGCATCCATGGTTTTCCAAGTGAAATGTGCTGTTCCATTTTGTACCAGACTATTCGCGGTTCGGACTTCTGGATCGAGTTATTCACAAGTGCTCTTGATATTTTTGAGTCTATTACCCGACCTGAATGTTGCTCTTCGACATGATCAACTTGTGCCCAATAGTAATCATACGAGTGAGACCAGCATTAAAACGATAGTAGAATTTCAATGATATTCTGTTTTTCTTTCGGCTTCATATGAAGTCACCGTGACGTGACATGTGCACAACCTGCGTGACAGTACGCGCTCGGGACGAAACTGACAGCATTTCCATCATAGCGCCTATGCAGTAGGCAGAAACTGGCAGTCATTTGTAGCAGACGGATATCAATTGTAGGTGCATTTACTGTGCGGTTGTCATGTCCCAACAACGGTCACCTTCCTGATTCTGAGTGGTGTTGTTTAGGGCCACAGTCCTTCGACACCGCATATCGCTGTCCAGTGACCACATTGGTCCTTCTGGTCCTTTTCTAATGGCAGCTGCCTCTCCACTGCTGTCTGAGCGCATCCTTCCAACTCGTAGGGCCGCCAGGAGGGCTTCCGCTGTATTTGCAGATCAGCTCCAAAATTCGCCAGGCCGTTCGGATAATGAGCCTGAGCCATCCGACTCATTCGGGGAGCCTGCATCACGTAGGCAGCCTAATGTAAAATACCGCTATAATGCCAAGGGGAAATTCCGTGCTTCACCGCTCAAGCAGACAGATAGTCCGTCACCATCTCCAAAGCGTCAGCCAAAGCACAAGCGGAAACCCAAGTCTATCGCTCCCTCACACACCCAGTCATCTATACAGTCAAAAAAGCGCAAGGCCTCTACTTTTCTTTCGGATAGGGAGGGCACAGCGAGTACTCTCACAGCGTTGTCACCCTCGCCATTTCCGAGCCTCCCGACAAGTCCGATTTCCCTAAGCAAGAATCTTCCCCCACTTTCCACCACACCACTTCAGAAACTTGGTACTCGAAGTGGTTCTATGCGCTCGATTGGAGCATCCGGTTCCAAAGCAACCAGCTTTTCACAGCCCCTGAGCCAATCTTCCTCAAGGAAAAAGAAGGCGAATGCCAAATCATCCGGCCAGGCTAATAGGCATCCCTTCGGCGACGTCGACACTTTAGTTTGGGTCCTCGTGAATGATTTAGGCGTTGTTGTGACACCGCTCACGCATGATGACGATGATATCGAGTTTCTGGAAGAACGCATGTGGTGGCCTGCCAGAGTGAGCATTTCCTACCCTACAAGAAGTTTCTCAATTCAAAGCAAATGGTTTAGATTGTACAAAAGGAACCGCTTCGCGTATCCCTCTTTGGTGACATGTCGTTATCTCGAGAGCCCTCGACAATTCCGTCTCCCTCCGAGAGCAAGATCAAGCCTATTCATAATTTATCTGGCGAGAAGCTTTTCTCCCGCGCAACCTTCCAGGTCTCATCTCTCCGGACATCTGACTCTTCAAAACCTTCCTCTCGCAAGAAAGCCAAAACCGACGTATGTGAGAGATGGGAGGCGGCAGTGAAAGCCATGGAGGACGCAGATGAACTCAA
This sequence comes from Rhizopogon salebrosus TDB-379, assembly GCA_029603245.1. NCBI lineage: Eukaryota > Fungi > Basidiomycota > Agaricomycetes > Boletales > Rhizopogonaceae > Rhizopogon > Rhizopogon salebrosus. Next base: position 71,723 of record MU837177.1, read on the forward strand.
GCGCGATGGCATGCCTGAGATGATTTCCGCTTACACTGGCGGGGCTTTCTCCTCAGAAGATGAGGATATGGACGACCTGCGTGCGGTCCCACGGTCCCAGTCAGGCAAACTCCACTCTCAGGGATCCAAGGCCAGTCTCCGTGGTAAAGGCAAAGGCAAGGCTAAGGTTACGCTTCGTGATGAGTTTGAAGTCCCCACCGACCGCGCCTGGTCTCCTCCACCTCCGGACCCGACGCTTCAGCTACCAGGCGAACTTGTTCTTGCACAGGCACCACGAACGAGAGGTAACAAATATTGGCCTGCGCAACTCATCTCGTACGTCCCACCAACGAAGCCAGGCGGGAAGGAGCGCTATCGGGCCAAGTTTCTGGACGAGGAGGAGTACGACCTCACCCGGGATAAATTCTGGACCTCTGAGGAAGATGGGTTCATTTCATGTGACATGGGCGAGTTCGAAAGTGCCATCCAGGACACCGAAGCACCGGACTCCGAGGATGAGCAAGATGAACTGCAAGATAGGGAGCGGAGCCCCAGTCCACAATTGACTGATCCACCGCCTGCTGCGGATGATTTTGCGGACTTGCCGATGCGTGCACAGTTGGCATACGTGAGGCCTGTATTGACAGCCATATTGCAAGGCACGTATGCCCCGGCAAGCAAGAAACACGGAGCTTTCATGCGTGGAGGTGCTGCTAGATCCAGTCTGATGAAACGAGCAGCGGTGAGAGGAGGTCTGGACCCTAACGAGGTAAAACAGTTGCAAAGACTGATCTCATGGTGGGCACTCGGGGAGGGGTATGCTCGTAGAACTAAGAGAGGAATTGATCCTCGACTTCCGGAGCAGGTAATCGCTCGCCGCGACACTGCTTTGGCAACCAATGGTGTTGGCTTGGCAGAGGCCGACACAGGAAGAGCAGGCCAAGCGCCTGCTACTCCCAATAGTGTGGGCCACGATGATTTGCCTCAGCCCATACCTCCTGGCCACCGGGTTGATGACGCCGATGCAATGGAGGTTGATAAGCCCAATCAGGTTGGCTCTATTCGTGTACCTTACTATTCGTCGCTGATGGCTGTCTCTTACATAGACTGATGATTTATCAGAGCCAAAGTCGAATGAATTGCGTCATGCACCGCTGCAAGGCAGCGAAAGCCGCACAATTGCTTTGGTAGCCGATGGTGATAACTCGGCAGAGACAGCAACTGGAAAGGCGGATGAAATATCTGCAACTTCTGGCGGCGTGGGCAACATCGACATGTCTCAGCCCATACCTCTCAGTGACATTCGCAATCAGGTCGATGACAATTCAATGGCAGCTAATCAGGTTGGTTCCTTTCTTTTTGGGTAATTAGGCTGACGAACCCTCGGAACCGAAGACAACCACGAACAAATTACTGCATGGGGATGCACCTAGCGCAGCAACTTTGGGCATGACAGATGTCGACGCCGATAAGGCAGACGAGATATCTGAAGCCCCTGACAGCACGGGCCAGGATGACAAGTCTCAGCCCGTGCCTCTCAGCGACATTGGCAATCAAGTCGATGACGCCGATGCAATGGCAGTTGACAAGCCTGATCAGGTTGGCTCTTTCTGCATATTTTTTACTGCGTTGGTAATTGTGTCTTTTGCACAGGCCGACGATTCTTTTGAGCCGAAGACCAATGGATTGGCTTCTGCACCATTGCATGATCCTGCACTCGAGGAGGATATTTCAGAGCAGGTATGGATAATCTCACTTAACTACTCATCCCAGAGACCAAATGACATCTCCGGCACAGTCGGATCTCACTAGTAATCCAGACTCACCACGCGCCGAGGAGGTAGGCTTTCTATATTATTCCTCGATGTGTGCGCATTCATCGTTTCGACAGGTAGAGTCACGTATACCTGTATACGGCCAACAGCGTCCAGTAGGCTCACAGGAATATGAATCATTATCAACTCTTGACAAACTTGATGTGTGTATTATGTTCCGCAAAACCCCGTCACCGTTTCGAGCTCATTCTTTACTCCCAGTATTGCATGAATATCCTTCTCCCTGAGACAATCCAGCAGCTACTCCTGTGGCGGTCAGGGGAGCGTACTTCGCTTACTCTGCTCTCTTCCGAGGAAGAAGAAAGGCTGCATGAGCACGGTGAGGCGAAGGCGCAGGAGACGGACTGGGTATATGACCTACTTCGCCTGAGGGAGGCGCAGGCGCGCTTGTGGGGCGTGGACCTGAAGGCCAAGGGTAAAGCGAAGGATAACAGCAGCGACGTAAAAGGGGGTGGGACACGTTCGAGGCCTCGCAGGGCTACTATCTCGCGGTGAAGACCTCAAGGATGGATGGTTTATGCGTATTTGTGATGTTTGTATCTAGTGTCGATATATTATCCAGTACTGTGTCCAGTCGTGGGGCTTCCAGTGCCTTAACCCTCCACTTCGCCTCATACTCCTCGCAACAACTGCTTCAGGTTCTGCAAGCACGTCTATTACCTCTTTACGATACTTCAGAATGCCCAGAAGCAGCAGAACATGGCATATATAGGTTCTTTCCCACTGCGACATTAACTCTCCTCACAAAAAAGATTGCCTCACAAACCGGTGATGTACGAGCCTTGTTCGAAGTTCTTCGGGGAGCAATAGACTTGGCTGTCAAAGTCCCAGTTGCCGATGCAAATCCTCTCGCCACTCCACCCCCCATTGTTAGACCAGATCACATTCTTGCGGCCCTCAAGGTGTATCTGCCGTCTGCTAGTACAGCTCATTCTTCTTCTGCCTCGACACTATCCCCTACCAGTAGCGAAACCGTGTCCAAGGTCCGTAACCTCGGTCTGTAAGTCAGGCTGGCTCTGCTATGTACCCTTCTCGCATCCAAGCGAACGGCAACCTTGTTTGGCTCTGGGTCTACCTATGAAGCGTACAAACTCTACTATTTCTCAAAGGACTGCTGGGCTTGACATTGCGCAACTCCACACATACTACTCAAGCATGCTCACACGTGGGGATAATGTCATTTTCACTCCTGTTTCTCGAAGTGAGTTTTCCGATCTGGTAGGAATGCTGGAGACCGTAGGACTTGTCTCGTCAAGGCCTGCTGGCAGCGCAGCTTCTTCTCCGTCAAAGACTGGTCGTCGCGCACTTGGTCGGGCTGCATCGTTTGGAGTGGTGAAGGGAGCTGCAGCTGGTCAAGACATCAAACTTACGGAGACTATTCACGCAGATGAAGTCCTACGTGGTCTTGGTGTCACTGATGGCTCTTCTGAGTCAGAAGAGCCATCAGTGACACCAAGACCACGTAGGACTTCATCCGCGTGAATAGTCTCCGTAACTTAAGTTCTGACGGCGATGTACGTGAAGAGGAGGTCAGGGCTATATGGGCTCGGGAGTGTAGATGCATTGCACACGAGTCAAAAACGAAGTCGGTGGCAGGTGCGAGTGTTGACAAACCTTTCGAGGAGGCATTTGAAGATTAGATGCTAGCTATGAAATCCTTCTAAGCAACCCTCTATATTACACATGTTGTTCATCAACATCTCACGTTGTTCGTTCCTATTACCTGTTTATCTTTTTTTATGATTATGACCATGCAGGAGAGTGCGTGGACCATAAACATTTTATCTCGTCCTGGTCGATCACGGATAAAAGGGAAAAGACAGGACAACTATACACAAGTTTTGAGAACCCGCCTGAGAGAGGTCGACATCATAATCATTACAGCATCCTGAATCTGATGAAAAATGATATCCAAGACGGGATCGGAATCGAGTCGAATCGATGTCCTTGGGGTATTCCGCCACGCTCCTCATCTACGTCAAGATGATCGACCAAGCTCGAGCCTCATCACGAGGAACTCATGAACGAATGTAGTTGCCCTGGCATTACCGTGGTGAAGTCAACTTTTTCTTCCGAGTAACAGCGGGTCGAGGGGATGAGCAGAATGGCAGACTTCTCCGCCTCGTCGTAAATATGAAACACTACAGTCTTCAAAATAGTTTGGACAACTATGAACCTCTCTGCTTGTGCTCCGTCATTGATCAACTTACTGGTTTGAAATACCATACAGAATTACTGACTCGGACTTCCGTAAAACGGCTTTTGAGGGTACAACCATCAAACAACCGCTTTAGAGAAGAAACAAGGAACAGAAAACTGCGATAAGTCGGCATGGCAGACGAGACGACCGAGGAATATATAAGCACTTTTGCATTGTTTGCTGGTATTTGGACCCAAAGCCCATCTCAAGCGTGATTATAGCGCGCCTCGTGGAGCTTGAGCATTAATTTCTTCACCGCTGGGCCCTGGTCTATGCCACCCACGACATTGTCTGATTCCTGGCTCGCTTCGCGCCGCTTTGGAATTGTGATAGACGCTGGCTCGTCAGGTTCGAGGCTTCAGATATACAGCTGGGAGGATCCCAAGGTCATACTTAGCAAGCAGGGTGATGCTGTACGGGATAAGCTACCCAAGGTCGAGAAGGGTGTTCAGGAAGGAGAGGATTGGATAATGAAGGTTAAACCAGGTATAAGCCTGATACCCGCTCGTGTCATTCGCCTAACAGTGTCACGCAGGCCTTTCTACATTTGCCGATAACCCAGAAGGCGTAGCCGAATACCTTGCACCCTTACTTGAACATGCGCGGTCTCAAATTCCTCCGTCCCTCGAATCTGAAACTCCCTTTTTCCTCCTTGCAACCGCCGGTATGCGACTTCTGACACCAGTGCAACAGGCACGCGTGCTCAGTGCTGCATGCACGTATCTTAGAAGCGCCTCTAGCTTCCGCATAGACGATGAGTCGAAAGACGGTCCGTGTGGGTCCAGCGTGCAAATTATCACGGGCGAGGAGGAAGGCTTGTATGGATGGATCGCGGTGAACTATCTAATGGACGGGTTTTCTGGAAATGATGAGGAGACCACGTACGGCTTTCTGGACATGGGAGGTGCTTCGACTCAAATCGCCTTTGAACCATCCGCCGCACAGTTGGGAGGCAAGGAGAACCTTGTTGATGTCCGGTTGCGACTACTTGGCGGAGACGAAGTTAACCACTCGGTGTTCGTCACTACATGGTTAGGCTATGGTACCAATCAGGCACGAGAGCGATATGTGGCCAAGACCATCGACGATTTCCGAACGACTTTGCTTGAGACCTCAGAGTCTCGATTTATACCTGACCCATGCCTCCCAAAAGACCTGACACTTTCCGAGACGCTGCATCACTCTGAAGGGTCGCGTTCAACACACGAGCTTGTTGGAACAGGCTCTTTCACTCAATGCTTGGATCTTACCGCACCCCTCCTCAACAAAAACGCGCCCTGCAATACTGCCCCATGCCTCTTTGACGGGGTACATGTTCCTGCAATCAACTTTGCTTCCTCCCACTTCATAGGTGTCTCCGAGTACTGGTATTCATCTGAGCATGTCTTCGGGCTCGGCGGCCCGTATGATTATGTGCAATACGAGCGCGCCGCCACCGAGTTCTGCGGGAGGGATTGGGGTGGTATAGTCAAAGAACACGAGCTGTCGAGAGCGCATGGTTTAGTTGGCGGTGATGGGGAAGTTATCAAAGATGGCGAGGTTGTGGAGGTCGGGAAGTGGGACAAGAATGTGGAACTTCCGAGGTTACAAATGCAGTGCTTTAAGGCCGCTTGGATTGCCAATGTGCTGCATGAGGGAATTGGGATCCCTCGGATAGTAGATCCAGGAGGAAACACGACAACGAGTGGGGAACAAGTGGCACACCAAGCTGAGACAAAGGGTTTGGGAAGACCTTTATTCCAATCTGCTGACACCGTTGGAGACATCGCCATTAGCTGGACTCTGGGTAAAATGGTGTTAGAAGCAAGCAAGGAAATCAAACCGTCTTCAAGCAGCAGCAGGCCGCTGGTTGATCCTATAAATGATATCCCTGCGAGTACACCAAAACCTCCTATTACGCCCATTCGACCGTTCTGGGATCTCGATGTGTTGGAAGAACATGTTTCCCCACACCTGCCTGCCTCCCTGACCCGCGAATCTTTGGGATTTTCTTTCATCAGCATACTATTTTACTTCATTGTTCTCTTTGCGGTAGGCTGCATCGCCTTCCGCCTCCGGGATCGATTGCGCGTTGCTCGGAGGCACATTCTACGCGGCTCGTTCAAACGTGCTGACTTGGACGATGCCTACGCAATGGAGGAAGGAATGGGGACGTCCCATCCTCCATCCCCTCCTTCTTTTCTTCCCCCATCCCTATTACGACCCCTGCGCCGTCTTGTCTCCTCAACATTACCATCTCGTCCACGTTTGACACCCATCGCTACCTCGTTCCAATCTCGACACTCCCAGGCCTCAGGACCCTCACCTCCTCCGTACCACAATATCTATGACGGGTTTAGCACATCTACTTCCACATCACATAACTCTCGCGCTTCCTCACCCACCGACGACATAACAGTGAACAGCGTATCTTCCATCAATCCACGTTCGCGAACTTCATCGCATGCGAATTTGACACTATTTCCACGACAGACTCTTTCTCGTGCAAACAGTTTACTGCAGTTACCAGACGAGTGAATGGGCGTTTGACAGGACCTTATCTATCATATTTGTTGGCTAGATATCTTATCACTTGCAGTGTTTGGTGTTACAATTTATACCTTGCATACGGCTGTGCTTGGCTTAGCGATGTATGTATTGTCAACTGACTCTTCTGTTGACTTGATAGCAGTACTACAGACTTGTATTATGTATAATGTAAATACGCGGATGATATGGCCCAGAGTTATGCACCTACCGTCATTCCAACTTCCCAGACTCTTCTCAGTTTCTTACAGCGCAGTTCGTCCGCGTCGCGGCATGATCGCGTTGTTCCGGTTTTCATTGAAGTTTTCCTGCGGTTCTGAGCCCATGTATGTCCCGGCTCATCGACATGCAATTTCGAATCTCTCGGTGCTACATAAGATTCGACAATCTCCGATGCATTTGGAGGATTCACTTTCACTCCGCTGGACTTGGTCTCAGGAGCTAATCCATGCTCAGTCCAAAAATACTGGCATGTGGCCATAACGGTACCGCGTGCTTGACGTCAATTAATAACTTGAATGTCCCGATCCCAAACTCCCAGTCCTTGTCCCAGCACTAGTTCCCGAACCTTATCGTCACCCTAATGGCAAACATCCAAGATGTGTCTCCAGTCAGGTCCGAGCATCACCCGCTCCTTCCAGCACGTCAGGATGCATTGTCGGACAATGGACGCCAATTCTCCCCAGTGACGCTTCTAATCCCACTTGCTGTCGTGACAAGACTTACCGCGACACTACCTACCACGACATTATTGGCCGTCATCCAAGCACTCGTCTGTCGGCTATGGCTTGCGTCGAACGGCAACTTACCACCGGACGGACATATGTCTAAAGAACAATGCGCGATTCCAGAGGTGGACAAGTCGTACGCCGCAGTCATTTCAACTTTTTTCATTCTTGATGGTCTTGGAGGTGCGGATGTTACTTTTTTTTCCGCGCAAAGTAACCGTGATGTCCAACAGCCATGGTCGCGTGCAGTGCGATTAGCTTTATTAGCTCCAGAATCGGAAGAAAACCAACTATCCTCGGCACAGTTGCCTTCAGCATGTTGGGATATTCTCTTCTGGTCTGCTCCCAGTATCTTCCTGTGTGGCTTGGAGCAGGCGCTCTGCTCGCCTCTCTCTTCTTGCAGGTTTTCACCAACACCACGACTATGACGTTCATTGTGAATGTCTACGCCGTTGATATCTCCAGTGCTGAGTCAAGGTAATATATTCCCGCGATGATCACTTCGTTCTTGAACTCACAGGATACTCGAGAACGCCAGTTTTAAGCGCTATTAACGGATGGGCTACGCTAGGTAAGCATAATTATTTGAACTGGCACAATACTCATTAAGCTGTGTGTACAGGCCAAGCAGTCTCCTTTGCGATTGGTGGTCTTATCACCACAAAGACCAATGACCCGTTAATTGTTTATTACATCTGCATCGCCGTCCTTGGGATGACATTTATCTACGTGTCAGCGCTCCTTCCTGAATCATTTGCTAAGGAGAAACGCGATGAACTGCGTCGTCAGCGCCTGGCTCAACAGAATATGGAAGCAGGTGCTCACCACAATTATTTGAGCCGCCTCACATCTATGTTAGCCCTCGCCTTTGAACCCTTGAAACAGCTGATCCCTACTCGTAAACCGGATGGCAAACTAAACTGGCGAGTTGCATTCTGCGCAATTCATATCATCATCGCAATGCTTGCAGACACCTACGCACCAGTAGCCCTTTTGTTATTGTACACAACGAAGTATGGCTACAGCCCTTCTCAGGTGTGCTGGGCGTCACTCCCTGCAGTTCCGCTCTCACGTGATGTAGACCAGAACCTTGTTGATGACAATTAGCTTGAGCGCTGTGTTCACTCTTACATGGATGATACCCAGGCTGATTCGCATTTTACGTCCGATTTATGCCAAGAGGGTTGTCACCCCCGAAGGCCAACAGAACTCCAGTGATGAGACTGTTGTATCTACGTCAACCGACCTTCTCGACGTCCATATTACCTTCGTCTCGTGGGTCGTCAATGCCGTTGCCTTTATTATGGCCACTAAAACGCGAAAACCGGTTTTACATCTCATAGGTGCGAGGCACTGCAAAAATGCATCGATGTCTTGTGCTGACTATATATGAAGCGGCGGCCATCGTTGGGTTCAGTGCTGCACATGTGCCCATCTTTCGAAGTCTTGTCGTGTCCTCAGTAGGTCCTTTGAAACAAGGTATGCATAATTAGGTGAAAACATCCGAATGTCTAGTCATAATTCGCTCTGTACAGGAGAGGTTCTAGCTGCTATCGAAATGATGTCAAGTATAGGAGGATTCCTATCTCCCATCGTCATGGGTAGCATTTTCACCGCGTGAGTTGATTAGTTTTCCTTCCTAATCTGGTCTCGTTATTTTCTTCAATTCAGCACGATGTCGAAGCTCCCGATGCTGGCGTTCTATGTCCATGCAGTAAGTGACCCATGAACGCAATGGTATCTATTCAACGTGTTTGCCATAGGCAATCGTGCTCGCGGCTGCGTCGCTACTCTTCCTCATCAGAGAATCCGATCGTTACCAGAAGCCGCCGCGTGCACAAGACTAACATAGGAACTGCCAACGGCTTTACCATATTGTTTCAACTTACCTGTTTATGCGGTAGATAGAGAGCCCTCGAGGATAAAGCCATCATATTTGTGCTCATGCCAAAATTGGGTACAATATAACTTCGTGCGTACTTGAAACTGAGACACGAGATAGTGTATGAGGGTATCACTGGGATACAATCGTAAGCACATGTTTCAGGGGAAGAGAGCAATGTTGCTACATTGAACTTGAAGGACGTTATGACTTACATCCCGTCTGTCCATGACTGCTTGTATATTCTCTCTCCATCCTTGTTCCCAATCATCCCAACAATGACTGAGGACAACGGTATCTCTTGCATAGTCTTGTTCGCCGTGGCCATCCCGGGGAGGGAACTCACGACCATTATGTACTTTGCCCATCTCCTTGCCTCGGTGATATACACAATGCCACTTCATAACCCCCTCCTTCTTGAAACCCATTCTCTCGGCGGCGCGAATGGAAGAGGCATTCATGGAACTACACAGCCACTGAACTCTGCGCAGCCCCAAGCCGCCTTGTGACGGCAGTTCCAGCGCGTACTCCAAAAGCAACCCAACTGCATTGGAAGTGACGTGCGTTCTCTGAAATGGAGGCAGGACGACGATAGCTATTTCTACGCATAGATTGGCAGGAGAAGCGCCCATATAGCATACGATTCCAGCCAGTGCGCCTTCCTCGTCTGCCGCAGAGGAAGGTTTCGTCTTGTCTATGATGGCAAAAAACATCATTCCTGGGTCAGGGTGGTCTATGGTTCGAAGGAAATCTGTATTGAACTCCTGCTCAGTTTCGAAAGGGCCGATTGGCACGTGTGCCCATAGCTCCGGGTAAGCTGACGAGGCGGCGAAAAATGGGGAGGAGTGGATTGATGCCTGAAACCAGCTATGAGTCTCAGTCAGATGCTGTCTGGTGGCATTGGGACTTACCCTGAACGGAGTCAGCTTGAGGCGTTCATTCGATAACTCCCGCACAGGGAAACAGAAACCGAGGCCACTTGAGACACTGGCGGTCATGGCTGAATGTCTGGGTTGGCGGGAAGATCTGTGATCCCAGCAGATATTACCCTTGGCGTCTGTTCGGTCATTTACTCACCTGATGCGAGGGAACGGTCTACTAAGGGAGACTAACTTATTTGGTCTGGAGTCCTGTGCTGTTGATGAACAGACACGGCACAGCTGGATATCAACTGCGGTTTAGAGTATTTGGAATATTGACAGCTTCTCGTTTTGGCCTAGGTCTTCGTGCAATCTTCCCGAAGTATACAAGTCGACACCACGAGACGAGCGCGAGCCTGCAGAATGGACAGCTTCTGGCCCTCGGATATTTGTCGATGCTGAAGCTTACACAATTATGTAAGTCTCGATGGTAAATAGTATTACTTGGTGGCTCAGAGCGGTTCGACTGCGTGCTTATCGAGTGCATGTGGCGTAGGTGTCGTTGGCAACGCCACATCCGGCCCGGGATTGATGAATTCCAATGCGATCAAACTTCTGTTTTTCTTCCTCATCTCCACGGTATGCCCCGTAGTACCCTCTCCTCATGTCATCAGCTGTGTCAGACTGTTAGTCTTGCAAATACACAAACTATTCCACCCGCCTACACGCACACCACCTGCCGAGCTGACTGTCACAGCAGCATGGCTTCTCTCCTTGTTACGCTAGTAGCTAGGTTGAACAACTATTTAGCCTATAACTGCCCAATCACGGACCGGTGTAAAAACAGACCCGATGCTGGTGTTCCATGCGGCAAGTAACTCATGCATCCACCATAGGCGATCGTGATCGTGGCTTCGTCGCTCTTTCTCATCAAAGAATCTGACGGTTACCAGGACTCCGAGCCGCCGCGTGCACAACACTAATACATGAACTGCCAAGAGATACACCATGATGTTTCAACGGGCGCGCTAGGGTACAATATAACTCTGCGCTTCTGTCGTTACTTGAAACAGATACACGTGATTGATTATGAGGGCATCACTTGGATTATAATCGTGAGCACATGTTGTTCCATAGTAAGGAGGTTGCTTACATTCCGCCTGTCCATGGTTGCTTGTACATTCTCCCTCCAGCCTTGCTCCCAATCATCCCAACAATGACTGAGCATGACAGTATCTCTTGCGTAGTGTTGTTCACCATGATCGTCCCGGGGAGGGAACTCGCGACCATTATGTACTTTGCCTTTGTCTTTGCCCCCATGGTATACACGGTGCCATTTCATGACCCCCTCCTTTACGAAGCCCATTCTCTCGGCGGCGCGAATGGAAGGGGCATTCATGGAACTACACTGCCACTGAACTCTGCGCAACCCCAAGCCGCCCTGCGATGGCAGTTCCAGCGCATACTGCAAAAGCAACCCAACTGCATTGGAAGTGACGTGCGTTCTCTGAAATGGAGGCAGGATAGCGATATACCCTATTTCTGTGCATAGATTGGCAGTAGAAGTGTTCATATAGCACATGATTCCTGCAAGGGTGCCTTCCTCGTCTGCTGCAGAAGGTGGTTTCGTCTTGTCTATGATAGCAAACAACACCATTCCTGGGTCGGGATGGGCTATGGTTTGGAGAAAAGTTGTGTTGAAATCCTGCACGTTTTCGAATGGGCCGACTGGCATGTGTGCCCATAGTTCCGGGTGAGCTGATGAGGCGGCGAAAAATGGGGAGGAGTGGATTGACGTCTGAAGCCAGCCATAAGTATCAGTCAGATGCTGTCTGATGGTTATTGTGGCTTACCCTGAACGGAGTCATCTTGACACGCTCATTCGATAACTCTCGCACCGGAAAACAGAAATTGAGGTCCTTTGACATGGTCATGGTTGATGTATCTGGTTTGACGAAGAGATCTGTGTCAAACCTGAGGGCGACTATTATTATGACTCGGATAGACTAGGAACATTTCCAGCACAACGATAATTACCAATTCTTGGTGGCATATCGGACCGCTGTTCGAGTGACGAGTCGCCAGCTCACTCAACGCAAAAGTGGATGCATATTGATGCAAGTTCAATGTCTTGATAATGTTGAGATGCCCCGTGCACAATGAGTAACGGACAGTGGGGCGTCTAAGTAGTGACGCAACGGGATAAGCCGAAATAAGCTCATGGCGTGCACCGACATCGGTGCGGACTTTCATATTCACAATCACAGTATGAAAATCGAATATCGAGCAATTCTGCGAAGTGGTTAGTTCCTGGCACACCATCCACCGCATCCTTGGAGGCTCTCAGAGGTTTGTCGATGCCAGAGCTTTGGCAACAGAGTCTCAGTGCCAAGAACTGCGGATCATGATAAAATGTACCCCCTGACCCAACTTAAAGCCCGTGGATTGTCATCTAAACACAACGTGTCTATCGAGGGAGCCCATGCATGCTGCTCAGGGTGACATGGTGTATGTGGGCGTCGCTGCGCATCAGACTCTATACCGCGCCCGGACTATATCAAAGCGGTCGAGTTCTGTTATTCCGCATCTCCCCCTCCCTTGTCTTCGTGCCTTTCCTCATCTACCTCCATTTTAATTTTCATTGTGTGGGCCCATGCAAATGTACACCACACCACCCGCCGCACGAGCCGAGCTGACGACTGACGCTGCGGCTTGCATTCGTCTCCTTACCAGAGGGAACGTGTAAAAGTCTGGCTACGGGAGATATCAGGAAAAAGTACAATGCCTACCTGAGCCTATATAGCCTACGTAGGCTGGTTAGGCATTTAGGTAAGTCCTAGATACTTATGTAGACAGCCTCTAAGCAGGTGTGTACATGATAGGTTTTTTTCCTCGTAGGTTTCGGCCGACGTAGGTCGGTGGGTGAGCAACCGCGTAGGCCCATAGGTCCTGTATACAGCTCTAAGGTGTGTCCCTTGCCCCGTTGGATTTACCACCGGTTGCTTGGATAAGCAACTAAATCCATTCTTAATCGACTACTAACACAAATGCGGTAGTGCGTTCTACAAGATGTCGTACTCGATATCTGGTTCCCCGCAATATCCCCGCTCCACTGCAATTGATGTGAACCCATCGATCGCGGACCACCGTTCATTTGACGTTGGTGCAGTAGGATCATCAGGGACATTTTCATTGTATCTAGTACTCGTCAGTGCTCCTCGTGCCATTGCATTGTGCTTATTGTGCTATAGTAGTCACTATCTTACAGATTTTCGACATGATGAAAGCGATAGGTGCAACCTGCGGCGAGCGAGTATTAGCCACACAATTTGTGTGTAATTATTGTCTATGAAGCCTACAGTGCCTACGAGGATCCTACGTAGGATGACACTGCCTGTGTAAGTCCATATAGGCAATAGCCGTCTTGACCTTGCACTAATATCGCGCTTAGTAACAACGGTTTACCTATAGTCACCGGCCCGACCACATATCTGTATAAAAACAGCACGTATCGCTGCAGCCAGGCCAATCAACTTCCCTCTTCCTAATGATGTTCCGCAAATACGCACCCAAGAACGATGTCATCTTCGCTTGCCAGGGCATGGCACGTGACCGCTGTTCCTCGAGCTCCAGAACAATGAGAGCATCTCGTGGCACACTATTATAGTCGTCGACGTTTCATTTGACTAGATGCTACCGATGTCATGATCAGGGAACTCAAGCTTCTGTGAGCTTTAGAAGGTATTGGAGTTTGCCTAACCATATTCCGCCAGTGTATTTACAACCCACACTACGGATTGGTTCGAAAGAGGCCCGAACGACAGACAGGAGGCTCCGTTTTGCGGGACTAATGAGATGAGTTGCATTACAGATCTCCGCTACTCGAGGCGAATCCGTTCTTCTTTTCAGCACTTCCATGCAGGAACGAGCGTCAAGCACTGATTTGGTCTTGTCAATTCCTTGTCTACTATCGCACCAGCGCTATAACCAAGGGGATGCACGATCATCAACTCCATACCATTCTTCTTGCTCAGTGCAGAACGACACACATCGTCTTATCTCCATTTGCCTCGCGTTCATGGAAGGTTCTATCTCCCCTGCTCACACTTGAATCTGACGAATCGCGCAATGGACTCGCACTCGGCAGGATCTATTCGCCCCTATATCAGTGTATGGCTTGATTTGCGGCTAGACATCCCGAGTTTCCGAGGAAACATCCCTTATCCGCACCACCTGCCGTCAATTCATCTCTGGTATCTATGACACCGCAAGGACAAACATCAAGGATTACTGTAATGGTCTCGTCGACGAGGCCTTCCAGACCTTTCATCGAACTGCATGTCCCTCGTGCGTGGTCACGATCGGAGCCCTTAGTGATATGAGATGAGCACTAGATAGAGCTAGCATAAGTTTTTGCCACGTTCATCGTGAAACATGAACGGGGCGCGATGGAAGGTTATCACATCAAATAGGGTGGTAATAGCATGTCAAGGAAAGTTTACGAGCTCGCAATTCATTTGATTGATTCTCCGTGCTCATGTGCTCCCTTAAGGCGCAGGTTTTTATTTATTAAGTGATGGCATGTGTAGTATGGACGGGTGTGTGGTATCACATCCATCGATGTGTCGTTAGCGCGGCCCCATTAAAAGGTATGGTAGTTGCATGAACATAGGAGGAGCAACGAACGCCCAAAGCTACAAAACGAGTGGAAATTAGGGCTACAGTGCTATTGAATAAGTACAACGCAATTGTTACACATGTGCACATATGGATGCATAACATGAATCTGACGTCTCCAAAACGAAGAGAAATGTAAATCAGAGTGTTCGATGCAAAAATGCCTTCTATAGAAAAACAACGCTACCCTCCAAGACATCATTGCATGAGTGTCACAATCGCCGTCGCATGGGACGGCCCGCAGGCACGTCTAAAGAATGACGCCGTTGTAACTTGGGTGGTTTCGTGCGTCTAGACACTTTTGATAGATCAGATGCGAAACTGAAAAGCCTGCTGAAGAACGGTTTTTTGAACCCTGTGCTACCAGAATGAGGAGACGAAGGCGTTTTAGTGGTTGACGTGGCCGTGTAAAGGGAAGGCGCGGGTGCGACCTGAAAGACACACAACATAGATCAGCAGAATGAAACGCGGGAGGAAGGAGAAATAAGCACTTTGCTGGTGACTTACCAGGACCTTCACCTTCTGGCCTGGAGTGGGTATGACGTAGTATGTGCCACCTGAGTCGACGTCGCTTATCGGGGAAGGAGCTCTTGGGGTATTTATCCTTGAAGGGGGTGCTCTCGACCCATACTGTGTCTCTTCATGGATAGACGCGAGGTGACTATGGACGGTGGGGTATGGAGCAGGAGTGATACGAGGGTACTGCGGAAACCCTGAACCCGTGGGTGCAGATACAGTATATGTCATGCCCGGTGCCTTAGTTGGGGCATACACGATTGTCGGTGGGGCATAATGATCGGAATTGTGATGAGATCCGGGTGCATATACGATCGAAGGTGGGGGCCGGTGGCGTGAATGCGAGTGTGCGGGGTGATGTTGCTCATATTGCTGAGGAATAGGCTGCGAACGAGAGTATGTGACTGGTGGCGGCGCAGGAGCATGAAGATGCGTGGGAACATAGGATGGCAACGGAGTTTCCAGGATTTCTGCCGCGGTTGAGTGAGAGCCAGAATGTAAGGGCTCGCGTCGGGAAGGCTCTGAAGCTCGACGCGGGCGATATTTCTCGTTCCTCGCGTCATGAGGTGTGGCATGTGGATCAGAAGGAAGGATTCGTATTTCTTCTGGCTCCAAGTCCTCAGGGACCGCACGATAGGCATCTCGCGTTGAGGAGCGATGGTACCCTGAGTACTCTGGGCGTGGTGGCCGTGTAGGGTATGCATCAGCAGCAGACCACGAACGGTCGTGGGGATGCTGTGGGTGGTGGGAATGGCTTTGTGGATGGGGACGAGAACTTGAACCGTGGCTGCTCCCTTTATGAGGGCCACCATTTTCATAGTGCCAGTGCGAGATTGGGATATCTCGTCCATTGCCGTATTTCAACATCATTTTCGGAGGTAGAGAATGGGAGCTACCGTCGTCTGAGTCGCGTTCTTCGAAGTCTATGTCCCCAACGACGGACGGGGGACTGTCTGGGGAATGGAAGTGGGAATGGAAAGGTGAGTGCGAGCGCACCCAGTGTTCAGTGCGTTCGCGAGAGCTTCTATAGACCTGAACGGCCTGAGGTGAAGTCGTGTACTCTGTCATGAAAGAAGGTCAGAAGACCAACCAGATGAAAGATATGCTGCACAATGGAGGAGGTCAAATCAATAAGCACCGAAGCGAAAGAAAAAAACGTTCGAACAGCGCAGGTTTTATATATTATGAAGGGGGCTGAGCAGATCTCGTGCCATTTACATACATGCGGGAAATCCAACTGGGTCATCTCACTTTCACGAGAAGATGCTCGCCAAGATTAGACTCTTCGGGCGACTTATTTCCGTTTCGTCCAGTAAGAATTATCGCGGTTTGGCATCAGGAAACGTGTTTGCAACGAGGCATAGATTTGTCCGAAGAACATTACCACGTACGTCCACCACAGCTATTCACGAAAGGGAAATATTGGCCAACGTACGCCATTAGAAATCCTGCGTTGATGGTCCGGTGCGATGCAGTATAGCACTGCAGACATAATCTCCCATGTGTCACCAACTCTCTTTTAAACCCTTCTGGAGGTTTCTTTCGTTCCGCAGCCGCACGGATTCAATTGACACGGCCATCTGCCTCTTCTTAGCCTCAGTATCCCAAACAGTCGACCTTGGACTCAGCTGTGAGAGCAGAATCATATCCGCATGGGCTATGGTAAATTCTTAGGAGCTAGAATGATGACTGCCTGAAGCATCGAACAATCATGATGACGTCCCAATCTGATTGGCATCAAACATCACTTAATATCTTAATATCATATTCATCATCGAGCCACAACACCGTCAGGCCCATATGGCAGACCTAATATCATATTCACGGTACACCCAGAACAGGCCCTCACTCACATGCTTCCACCCATGACCGTTCGAAATCTCCCAGCACGGCGACCAGAATAGAGGAGGGGAGAGCTTTCCCATCAACAGTTGTATCTACGATGCCGAGACCTGTGAAGCGGCAATTCCAGCTAGGGAGGACTCGGGGAGGTAAAATCCCCTGAGGACACGGTTGCGCCACTCACTGCAAAGCAAGCAGCAAGGCACAGAAGTGGCATCGCGGGCGAGCCCGAGGCGTCCGTAATCGCAGTCTGTACCTGGAAAGAAACGCGGTTTCTTTCTCATGGATAGGTTGTGCGTCAAGGTCAGCCATGACATTTGAAATAGTGCACGTTCGACAATCGTCCCGATCAGCGGGTGCACCAGAACGTCAAAACCGGAATAAGTTCACCATTCTAGAAAGAAAGGGGTACATCAAATTAAGTGCCTGTGTCGGAGAAAAACTACCCAATGAAGGGGCCAATAGGCTCGCCCGGCAAGACACGATAGGTATGATATTGAACCGTCTGCACCTGCACTCACAACTGATGAGTTGCAGGTCAGAATCAGGTGAGGGAAGTATCAGCCCTGAAGAAGCCACAGCCGGCGTTCATTTTTTGGGTGAGCACACACCCGGCATGAATCGTATTCATTTCAAAACGCACGTTATAGTCTATCGACACTGCAAAGGCCCTGAGATCTGGCAGCATGTTAGTGATTCTCAGTAGTAAGCGAAATGAGAGACGAAGAGGAAGCGGAAATAATGAGCAACGAGTACTTGCAAAAAGAAACATTGGCCACGGAACCTCGAGGCTCAAGATTCATACATATGTATATGTCAACTTTTTTAGGAGGACGAACACAATGATCTGCAATTCCTGAAATCAAGTCTTATATCAGCAGCCTGAAGGGGACAGATTCACTAGAACGTACGGGGCATTGTGTCGCCTTCATGGTATTAGGCCAGGCAGACGTGAAGCTGCAATCGCTCCTTGTGAGATATATCCAACAACTCGCGTTCTCGGCATTCTGTGAACAAGTGTTTCGCAGCTTCTGGCTCGGAAGAACTAGGGCTTACAACTCCGCGAGGGTGCTGACAGAACATGTGCCAGAATTAACGTTTTCAATTCTGTTTACTATTACTTACCCGTCCATCTAAATACTGTATCGCTATCGCCAGTCCATTATATTACCATGATGCTCCAAGCCACTTTACCTGTAAGCCATAACCAAGAATAATATTCGTGACCTCCCAGAGGCACCCGAGCTGATATATCCGCTCTGATTTGAAAGGACATCATGTGCCCAGATTGGTCCCTGCACTGCAGAATGGTATTCACAATGCGCTGGCAGTCTCCGGTGCTAGTTTCTAGTGCTGGGTGTGACCTATTTACAGAGCAAAGCACTGTCAAGCACGCCTTCAGCGATATATGACCAGCAGCTTCGGTGCATGCTCACTTACTCGAGTGTTCTCATGACAGCCTCCAAGAACTTCTTTGCCGAAAATTCAGACCTATATCTCGATGAGGTCGTCACTCGTGACAGATCATGCTTTGACACGCAGCCCATCGCATTTTGCCCATGAGACGTCAATAACAGGGTATGTGATTGACAGGCATGGTGGCGGTATCACGCACAGTTTTGCGTATCAATATGCGCTCCCTATGGTCCGTCATGAATCTCGGGCGCCTCAAAAAGTCACGAATGTCATTATTCTTGGAAATAGACGCACTCACGTTCTTGCAGTTCAGCTATGTATACTTCTCAACTCTGTTGTTTTTAATACTATGTGAACATCGCCATGACTCGAGATCCGCGAAGTTAAACTTGCAAGTTTAGCGCAGTTAACAATAATTAATATCTTTTTTGAATCAAAAAACCTGGAAAACTACCGGTCCTCGTAGGCCTGCCTACTGGCGACTTGACGCAGACAATACAATGTTAGTTTAAAATAAGAAAGAAAAGGTTGGACAAGTAACATTTCTGCTGATATCTGCTTATTAGGAAGTACATCGCGGATATTAATATTCAGCCACTTGTTCTTATCTGGACAGGGGTCGTCCGACTAGGTTATAATATGGACAGGCAGCCGACGGCATGCTGAACCCCCCTTGGGACAGTCTTCCCGTAGTGAGAAAGGGAAGACAGTTTTCGGTTCGAATTATAATCGGGAATAGGCGAAGCTGCTACTCGTAAAGACGGTGCAAAAATTGCGTATCCTTACCACAATACTGTGAGCTATTCAAATTGGCAAATACTGAGCTAGGAGAAGTAGCATTTGAAGCCCATAGACAATCACCGCAAGAACTCTGACACCACAAGATTACTTTGAATTGCAAGATACCAAGTGCAAAATAATGTACAATGTGTCTCGATGAAATGTGGTGAAACAAGACGTACACCGCCGAAAGAGAAATGAAGCACACTACAAAATAACCACTCATCATAACAACATAAGGGATCACAACAAATATGCGGCTTTTCAGTAACACAATAGCAAAAGACCAAAACAAATATACGTGACAAGAGGCGAATATGATCATTGAAACGTGTCCATCACTCAGCTCTTTCGCTGGTGGTAAACAGAGACTAGATTCGGGTGGTGATTGAAGTCCATGTTTCGCGTTGGCGTGTTCCCACCTGAAGGTAGGGGGGAAGCCCAACCAGGAGTGATAAGCCCACTTCCCCCAGCTCCAAACACAAAGCCACCACTCAGGCCTTCCATAGTATCCGAGTAACCTGGAAGAGAAATGTCAGAACGGCGAAAGTAGATTTGCTTGGTATTCGCTCACCAGGTACAAGCACGCTGTCCCAGAACCCATTACTAAGGATATTCTCCATCGACAACATACCCATATGTTCGTCGGAAGATGGCATATCAGCCATAGTGGGAGGGAAGGTGGAAATATCCGCGACAGGACCCATCTCACTCGCAAATGAGTAATCGCTCATTCCATTCGTGCCATTCATTCCCATGGTTGGGTTAGCACCAAATAGCGCAGAGTTATTCATGCTGTTGATATTGTTGTGGTGGTTGTTGGCCATATCTCCATGGCTCATGTTATCAGTCTGGTCCCCGGGTTGCACGTCCTCGGGCTCTTGTGGCGCGTCCGTGCGAGCGGAAATCAGGGCGCGTATGAATGTGCTGTACAATGCTGGCGCATGATGAGAGTTGACGGCGATGTCCGCGAGGACATTTGCGATCTGTTTGACAAGGTCGATGATGTTCTGCTCGTTCTCAATGAACTGCTGGAACTCCGGGCGGATCAGCTGGTCACTTAATCAGTAACGTGATAAACGGCAGATGACGACACCTGAAGTACCTTGAGCAAACTGAGTACTGCGTAAGAGATGTACACGAAATGTGAATCCGGCGAGTATTTCAGAATATCCATCGGCGCGAGTTCATCTCTCGCGACAATGGCCACTGCTGTGGCCGATGTGTAACACCGCGAGAAGAAGTGGCCAACATCCACCTTAGAACGCTCCATGGCGTTCTGTAGCCCGAAAGAATTCACGACCAGCATATAGTAGTGGAAGTAGAACTTCATCAACGTTTGGGAATACGACACCAGCCCAGGCTCGGCTGGAGAAAGCGTAAGCAGGATGCTGCCTCAAAACGAAAATATCTTACTGGCTGGTATAGATCGAGCGGTGGTCCATTCATGTTGCCATGCAAGTATCTGCGTCTCGATTGTTTTGATGATGATCAAGTAGTCGCAGTCGGTCTGCAAACCAGACGGGGTGTTGGTACCCGCGTACATGAAGTCTAAGCTCCTGGATACGATCCGCTGCAGCTCCTGGTAGTGGGGGAGACAGTCAGACCGTGGGCTAAGCGCACGAAACATGAATACGAACGACGTATGCTGCCAACGCAGTGTCACCTGGCTGTCCAACGGGGGACTTCACCCACTGCAGTGCATTGCGGATCACAAAGCTGGGTAGATAGTTAGAAATGGAAAAACAATAATATAGAACTGCCGTCTCACTCCTCTTTGATAGAATGAGGCTTGCCCATTTGCGCACTCACGCTCCTGTCAAGGGCGTAGCACAAGAACCAGGTTCGCTCACGATTGTGCACTTCCTTATCCCGGGCCCGACCTTCTGGTGTATCCTGAGTGCTCATCGTGGTTTTTCGGTGTAAGTTCAGGTCCGTCGCCATCCTGGACGATGGATGTCACTACAAGTTGTCGATAAAATGAAGAGATACAAACCTGATTGCCATGCCCAGTAACAACCATGTCTTGTCGTACTCATACCGCTCCACTGCACCACATCCCCAAAGAGTGAGGAGGAGATACGCCTGTACAATCTCAAGGGATTTATAACCCTTGGCGGGCACGCTAAACGCAAGCTTTTGTGCTAGTTCAGCAAGCTGCTGGTGAAGTTCTGGTTGCGGGGTGTAAAATTTTGATGATATGGCACAAACTACGGAAGATAAATCATTGCACAAACGGATGGAGGATGCGAACTTACTTGTCGTGAGTAAAAATGGCGAGCGCGAACAAACCAATGAGGGTGTATGGAACTCTCTGTCAAAGAGCTCACAGTGCACCTATACAAAAAATTAGAATACAGCATCACATGGAGCGACAGCACTACGAACGTTCATATGATCGAAGTAGCTACCAGCTGATCAGATCAACATCGGGGATGTATGACAATGCTATACTCACATATTAAACAACGCAAGCACTTGGTCGGTGCTGACAAAGCTCAGCATCTCTGGTTGGATCTGCCGCTCGATATACAGGCGCCGCAGGGGGAGTATTGTCATCGGGCCTGGAACGAGACGAATTTGAAAAAAAGGAAACGTGCGAAAAAGTAGCTACGAACCTGGCCTAAAATAATTATCACTGGCCACACCCAGCTTCCGATCAGGATCTGGGTCCGCTGGGCGCGCTGAGAAAGAAGATGAGATGCCATGAGCTTTCCGATTGGCCAGGCTTGCCTCGGCAAGGAGCCCGAGAGGGTTAAGTGAGTTATCGGGAAGGGAATGGAGTTTGGGCGAACCAGAGACATTAGCACTGGATGATGGTGGATAAGCAGACTGCGGAGGGGGTGAGGGAGTCGCCATGAGGGCGTGTGTTTGTACTGCTTGACTTGATGGTGAAGGCGATCTAGATACCATGCCAGAGACCATGCTTGGGTTACCGATCGACTTCAGAACAGTGTCCAAAGTTTTTTCCATTTTCTTCAGCGAGCGAGTAAGAAGCTCATGTTTTCTTGGACTTTATTTTGAGTTTTGGCGGTTGTACAGGAGACACGGAAATAAAACTTACTTGGTGGACCGCTTGCCCCGATTGGACTCCTCAAATATGCATTCGTGATTTCCAGTCGTGCAACGTTTGCAAGGAGGGCCATGCTCAGCCCCTACACATTTCATTTTTAGACGGCGACAGACTGTACACGCGCTAAAAAGCATGCTTAGGATTAAAGTCGCGTATGGGCACGATATGCTCACCGTGAACCTCTGGTGGACTTTGGCTTTGGCTCCTCCCTATCGGCAGCAGGACTTTGACCATCAATGCTATCATCTATGCGTACTTTCTTTCTGCTACCCTCGCCCATTGCACCGACTAGGGAAGAGGAAGGTCTTTTGCTAGCCTCTCCAGGGTAAGGGATGTTGTCAGTTGGTGGAGTGCCCATGGTGTCCGATCCTTGTGAGGAGGGAGAAGATAAGGACTGAGGGACGGCGAAGTGTTGGTTCATGTGCTGCTGCTGAGGTTGCTGATAGTAATAGGGAGGGAAGAGCGATAAAGCGGGATCTATTTGGGGGGAACGAGCAGGAGGCATGTTTGATTGGGGAACAGGGAGATCCTGACGGTGCATGGATATGACGTAGTCGTAACGGGGGGACCGGTCGACGTAGTACTGCGGATAGCAGGGGATTGGGGATAATGGCATGAGCATGATTTAAGAATCTGGGGAGATAACATGCATACCTAGTCGAAAAGATTGGAGTATAAAACAAGAACCGGAACTGAGAAGAAAGAAAGAGTAGGTGGCTCACGCGGGATACTCTCAAGCGGAGGTGGCACTGTTCCACACAAGGAACGAACAGGCCAGTCAAAAGAGATGCTGCCAAACCGGGGAAAAGTTCAGTTGACAGGACAGACGGAACCTTCCACGAAGAGAAGACAAGACCGCTGTTACTTACAAACCTTCACAGTTTGTCCAAAGCAGACCAGAATTGCCCAGGGACAATTTGAGGACGAACTCTGTCTGGTGAGAGATTTCAGCGCCTTTCGCCCCTCGCGGCCTCTTCGCCTCAATCACCTGCGGAGTTCAAATTCCTTCTCCTCTAGGCAGCCGCATGCTTCCGCGTGCTCTCCTTCCTTCTTCTTTATGTCCCAGGCTCGCTCGGCCGTCATAAGTCCTTCAAATCATAACTCAGGAATATGCTGATCCATCTGCAATTTTCTGACATACAACCCATATCATCGTTCACAACCAACTGCAGTGGCTGACGCTTTTCCAAAACATATTCCCGAGAATCAGGCATTTTCTCGGTCCATCTGACCGTTGCCCAATTAACGTTCGCGACGACAACAAACTCGGAAATTAAATGGCTCTATGTAGCTAATAATGTAGGTATACCATTACAGGCAGGTTACCCCCTGAGTGTTTTTAGTACCTGAACGACAATTCACGATATGTATGTAAACGCAAGGCGGGTCACGTTGTTCTGATTTGAATATACGTATACATACTTGATTCCATGGAGATACGACACAGACTGTCCAGCTGTCCTCAACGAGGCGTGCGTCGAACGGATTTCTTCTGCCCGAGAATGGAAACTACTACACCGTCGGAGAGATAAAATTATCAGTAATGCAGGAGGATCCTTCCTCTCGAATATTGTCATCCAAGCCCAGTTTGAACGTGCTTTCCCAGTCGCGTCTTCCACGTTCTGTTTCGTCGTACCCCGGCCCTGGTTTCGCTGTCAACGTTTTCGTGCCGGATTTCCGTCTCCATGTCGACTGGTTCAGAAAGGAAAATTTTGCTGTAGATCATCGTTCTCACCGTGAAGGCTCAAAATCGAAACAATCCATTTTTGTCAGGAGTATGTTTTTTTTTTCCCCTGCTGATTGGTACGCCACAAACAGGTCTTTCGGCCGCCTTTTCGGACTGTTTTGGATGCACTCTTCGCGTGCGGGTGATCGCTTCGCAAAACAGAGACTAATGATTGGTTCCATAGTAGTTGTCGTTCCGCTCTACTCGACGTCAGGGCAGCGCCGTCGAACAGGCAGGTTCCTCAATATCACCTTTGTGATTATATGGCGATCATTGCATCTCCACCGTGGGGCAGGCACCCTCCGGCCAGATGTCATTTGTCTACCTGTCGAATATTTGACCCCATCAAACTGATCTTCGACGTGGTGGGCATCAATGCCTTCTCGATCGGCACTGTCAATTGTCATGTACAAGATACCATTCGTCCGTTGACCTTCTCATTCTGCTTTCGAGGCACCTACTTCCCTCTTGCGTCATGTGCACATCGCGTGCTCCCTATTTTCGGACTGGAATTGGCGTCTGCGTGTGGGGGGGGCTTCGACGAAGAAATTGCAGCAGCCCGCCTCATGGACGCTTGTGCTCCCACTGGTCTTAACTCTTTGCGAACAGGCGGCCCCCTCGTGGAGCCTATGGTCACGAGCGCCCACGGCCAAACCCACGTTCCTCTTGAAAATCATCGGTTGTTAGTGAGACCAAGTACCAAGCATGTTCTGCACTCAATCCGACTTTACCCTTCTCCACGACCAAACTCTACCTCTGAAGCCGTCATCGGCATCATATCCATGACGAGTACGACTCGGAAGAGCTCTCGGGAACCTTCGGAACCCAAAGTCAGTCGTGAGAATGCATAACTCTTGGACAATGCGTCATCGTTGCTGGTTTTCTGCAGCCGGATCTGCTGCGAACACGCTAGCACGCCGCCATCTGATCGTACAACACAACAGATCTGATTGGTAGCTGCTGTACAGTGTATATTCTACATCCAGGCTATCTAATAGGAGATTCACAGTCAGACAATGTTCGTTGCCTTTTTCATGTCAGCTCCGTTGTTCAGATCCTGTATCAACCACTAATGACTTGCTCACCAAGCGGCACGGATCGGCATGTATTTGTCTCCCACTAGCGTTCCACTGCAGGCATATTTTTCGCTGCGGTGATGCACATACCGCCGGGTGAACCAAGCAAGGTTTTTCGCACATTGGTGTCACAATTTTATTCTCAATAGACGTAGATCCTCATAGATCATTCCTCGAATTATTGCTCGATTAATTAAATCAAAACTCAGCGCTTCTCTTTGGGCGAACATCCATCTGGGTTTCATTTTGTGAACGATTGCTCGTTACCGAACGAAAGACGAATGATTTATTTCCCTTCAGAAATCATACGTGCATATGATACTGTCTGGACGGAGCTGAGCCGAAAGTTGAGTAATTGTACAAACACAACTCAGGGGATTCGCAGCTGCAGTCGTGCCTGCACTCTAAGTATCGGCCGCCCCATTATGGAGTAAATGTATGCTCTTCCGCAGACTCAAAGTCTGCCGTGAAGCCGATCTTCTTTGAAACATAAAATAATAGTCTTCTCTTCAAGGACCTTAATCTATTTCTACCCAGGGCAAACCTAGTGCCTCCCCACCCGGATGAATCCGACGGAGGTAATTCCAGGAAGCGCGTTTTTCAATTCCTAGAATTCCGCCTCGTTCGAGATCATGATCCTCAAATAAACCGCATTACTTATCCCACCGATTTAGGCTACTCCATAATACTCCACAAATAGTGTTTAGTCAACCATGCACATTCATTGGAGATCACCGAGCTGAGCAAACCCTAACGCTCGTAAATGCACCTGCTACCGATCGCCCCCGTAGGGATGGGACTCCGTCTACAGTTTATGGAGGAGAGACTAGGCACTTTAACAATGTGACCATACTATGACAGGATGGCACAGCCTCCCCATTCTGAGTCCGCACTTCACAGACTTCTGTTAGTTGCAAGCGCTCACCGACATCACCTGTTTATCCGTCAATTCCAATGCTTTAACTTCGTAATAGCGTGCTATTAGGCCTGCGATGACTGCTGACTCAGGTGAAATAATCGAGTGAGATTTTGCGAGGTGTCTCCGGTGGCTGTCCGTCGATGGTGAGCGCCTCCAACGCTCCAAAAACTTCTAGTCGCGTATCAGAGGCTTCCAGTCGAGCGCTCCGATTCGGAGCGCTCCAGCCTTGAGCATGGCATACATTTAACCTTTCTGAGATACACGACGGAGATAGGAAAACGTAGGGCTGGCTATATTCAACGACTGCTCCTGCATCGCCAAGCTGTCGCGTACCTCCTGAGTTCGATGGGGTTGAACATGGTATACTTCGTGCGTCAGATGCCTCGGTACATGTAATGTGCGCGTCTAGCAGGAATGGTATACCCTAGGCCCTGCGAATCTTCGGAACCGGCGCGCAGCGCCAAAGCAAGCGATAGAGGTGCGATGATCGGGTGAGTGAACATTCTGCGCTGAAAATGTGGACACGATCTGAGGGTTTACCACAGTAGCCCCGAGATCGGGAGAATGATCAACGATGCGTGGAGCTCGGGCTACGATGCTGGTTATTGTCGCAGGGAGGGCTCTACTAGGCTATATCAAGGAGTCAGTGTCCTTTGTCGAAGAGATATCTCCAAGACGATGTTTGAGACGAAGGTAATGTCCGGTATGCTAGGGCCTTGCAAGCCCCGATAAGTTATCTCCGTACATCAGTATTCATACTGCGCCTTGTGACAAAAAGAAGCGGTCTATTGTGCTTGAGATGTCAATTATGAGAATGTGGAGTCACCAAGGGTAGTATTACGGGTAGGACTATGCAGCGGCTGCCGGTAAAAAGCGATGTTTCACATCCCTACATAGTACACACCACTTCTCTTGCGTGATTGGGGGCATCTAGCAGAAAGGCCCGTTATCACATTATTGGTCCATGGATGGCAGAATTTGACCTGTGTCACAAATGTGTTTGATCAACGAGTTCATGGTCTGTATTAGTATACCGGGTGAGGTGCTGTCTTTGTTCACCGTCTCATGTTCATGGAGAGTTGATGGATCTTGCTCAGAGACCAATGACTCTCCTGTAAAAGTTGTATGGTTCACCATCCAAGCGAACGACTCGGAGTCTGTAGTGTGCAGTTGGAGAGGGCTGCACAGGCCGAAAGGTAAACGCCTGAAGAACAACCCAAAAAGCGGGGAACAATCATTGCCATGTGTTGCAGCAAAACAGCCAAAGGACACGAAAAGAGTAGGAGTCCTGGACAGACAGCTCGAGGCCGTTAAGAGGGCTCGGCAGGGTTGCCGATAAGGGTTAAATAAAACTCCGCTTGAATGGGCATGTGGTCCTGCCACTGGAGACTGTGTTAAACGTTCCTGCCACTGGAGACTGTGTTAAACGTTCCATAAGACTCAAGGTACGGGAACTCCTTCTTCCTCACCATGACCCACCAGCAGCGCCCGTCGTTGGTGCTCGCACCGTCCGTCAATACTACTACGTATGTTTTTCTAAATAATCTACTTCACCCGATCCATAATTGACGCGTATGCTTGCTAACCAGGGTAGTCACGACCACGACCACCACGACCACTTACGCGCCAATACAATTACCACCCCTACCACCTCCAGTTGAGCCCAAGGACAATAGAGAGTATCCCCTACTGCATGCTAGTTTCCCCCCATCCCTCAAGAGATTCCCCCTTGTGTTTCCCAATGGCTCCCGTGCAACTTTCCGCGACGGAACAGACGGCGAGGCAGATCTGGATGAGGAGGAGCCGGTTCCGAGTGGCAAGGGCTGGACGATGATAAGGCCTGATTCCTCCAGCAATTCAGGCAAAGTCGTCGGGCTGGTGGAGGCAGTTGAACGCTATGGTAGGAAACGGTCACACGGCGCTGACAATATGATGGAGGGTGTAGAGCCTACAATTGAGCGTGAGACACATACCCCTCCTCGGAAAAAGGCAAGGGCGGCTCATATTCCACCAATCACTACTTTAAATGCCGCGGCACCTCCATCACCGCTACCATCTCCTCATGGGTCACCACCACCTCAGCCCATATGGCCTTCTGCACCTCCTAGTGGAGCATCTTCCCCTCAACCTCAGCCCCCCCTACAACCAGATCTTTCCCTTACGACCCTTCTTACCCTTCCTTCTCTTTTGTCACATTTTACAAGCCTTCCGCAGCCATTACAATCACATTTCCTCCTCACTCTCTTACGCCATTCTCCTCTACCAGTTCTTCGGACACTGCACTCTATTCTAACTCCGACTCTAGCGCGTGACTTCTTAACCTTACTACCCCCAGAACTTGCATCTCATGTTTTGAGTTTTCTTCCTTATTCTACTATCCTTCGAGCATCCAGAGTATCTAAAGCTTGGCGCGCCATCATTGACTCTGATCCCGTACTTTGGACTGATCTCCTCAAAAGTACCAAGATCTGGTTTGGAGGCGTCACCGAGCGAACCTTCGCGCACTCCATCTACGCTAGGCGCCTTCTCAACATACCCAGCACTCCCCAAACCCTTCCACTCCCCCATCCATACAAGATGCTTTTCAAATCACGTCAACTCACTCGAACGCGATGGGTCGAAAACGAAAACCCGAAACATCGTTCCTTTCCCGCGCACGGTTCCTCTGTCGTCACTTGTCTACTTCTCTCCCACGGGCGCATCATATCTGCATCCGATGATCATTCCATTCACGTGTATTCGCCTTTGACGGGTGAACTCCTGCAAGTCCTGGACGGCCATGAAGGCGGTGTGTGGGCGCTTGCCGCCTGCAAGGATACCCTTGTCAGTGGGTCCACTGATCGCACTGTACGGATCTGGAATCTCGCGACTGGTAAATGCACACACATATTTGGCGGGCATACCAGCACTGTCCGATGTTTGGCTATTGTCAAGCCAGAGTGGATTGAGATTGAAGGGGAGGGCGGGGTTATCACGAGGGAGAAGTGGCCGAAGCGGTCGACGATTGTGACTGGCAGCCGGGACCATTCCCTTCGCGTTTGGTCTTTGCCCAGACCTGGTGAACCTGAGTACAGGTGCTATGGCGCGGATGATACCGAGGCAGACCCAGCCGATGTATGTTTCATAATTCCGCTTTGGCAATCGCGCTTTCTCATTTTTGTTTATTTTATAGGAGGACGCAGACGATAATCCGTATCATAAGATGCACCTGGAGGGCCACGATCATGCAGTTCGTGCTCTAGCTGCCCGCGGCCGCACTCTTGTATCTGGCAGCTATGACTGCACTGTAAGAATATGGGATATCGTCACTGGCGAATGTAAATGGGTTCTTGTAGGTCACACGCAAAAAGGTTCGTACCATAGGTTTACCTCGCGATACACCTGCTAAAGCCTCGTGCGTAGTGTATAGTGTTGTTCTTGATATCCACCGCCAGATCGCCTGTTCAGGTTCTATGGATAGCACTGTTCGTGTATGGAACTTACGAACTGGGCAGTGTCAACATATCTTAACTGGGCACACATCACTTGTGGGTCTTCTTGGCCTATCGCCGTCCTACCTCGTCTCCGCGGCTGCGGACTCTACTCTGCGCATATGGGATCCCGAGAGCGGAGAACTGCGACACACCCTTGCCGCGCATACAGGTGCTATTACGTGCTTCCAGCACGACGAGTTCAAGGTGCTGAGCGGATCTGACGGTACACTCAAGATGTGGAACGTGCGCGATGGTACCGTCGTCCGTGACCTCTTGACAGGCATACAGGGCGTTTGGCAGGTAGTCTTTGAGGGTCGCTGGTGTGTCGCTGCCAGCAACCGGAATCCTGCCACAGTCCTTGATGTTTGGGACTTTGGGACTGATGAAGATGAGTGGGTCGGAGAACCTCCAAGTGGGTTTTATGATGATGATACTGAGGAGGAAGAGGAGGGGGAAGAGGTAGAACAGGCGGATGTGGACGCCATGGACCAGGACCTTGAAGTTGAACAATCCGACGGTTCGAGTTCTGCAGAGCCTGAAGTACTTCAGGAAGGTTCACCTGAAAGCATTCAGGCGCTAGGCCCTGAAATCGATGATGTACCGATGGATCGGGAGGAAGGTGTTGGGGCATCCAAGTGGGCGCCCTCGTCCAGCACCGTTGGCCATCAGCGTGCTCGCGCGGTCCTGGGCGAACCTTCCGACCGAGTTATCCCCCGACCTCCGGACGGTATTCCAGCACGTTTACCTCCCACCAATGAAACCCCCACCCGCCCAAGAATACGCCCGGCTATGAAGCAGAGGCGTCAATAGCATTAGTAATGCATTCTAAACTCTCGTCGCTCGTTCTTTTTTATTATATGTGGTCTCGATTATCGGCTCACGGTACTTATCTTGCGGTGTCCATATGGATGGGGACTTCGATCATTGTCAGTATTCCAACATTTGTATCGGTCACGAGTAGAATAAAACTGGAGGGTGTATGTTCTTTTCTAACGGTCGCTTGAAGAAAGCTCAGCTTTCCTGTTATGTGAGCGTGGGAATGCCAAAGTCCTGAGTGAGGGTGCTGTAGTAAGGCGAGCGGGTTTGTTACAAACCACGATGGACAGTTTCGACAACTTTCAATATGATTCCGCTTCATCGTATGGTGGCGGAATCAGCGTCGTGGACGATAACTCCTCTGTCTATACTGCTACTACAAACACTGGAACACCCGTCGACCTGGAGAGTCTCTCCATTGTGGACGATCGCTCCCAAACATCCTCGTATGCCAATGGACACGATGGACATCACCACCACTCGGAAAGTCTCACGATAGATGAAGAATTTGATGCTGTTCTCGATGACCTCAAAGATGAGGGTGCTATGGATCTCCCCCCTCATGCCTGCAGGTAAGAATATTATTTGTATTGCTTCCGCGGAACGTGACTCAATACCGCGTCGGTCCCGCAGTTATTGCGGAATCCACTCGCCAGCCTCCGTTGTAAAGTGCCTTGTGTGCTCTAAATGGTTCTGCAATTCACGCGGTAACACCTCCGCTTCGCACATCGTGAACCATCTAGTGCGTGCAAAGCATAAGGAAGTCATTTTGCATGCCGAGAGTCCCCTCGGCGAAACCACCCCCGAATGCTATAATTGCGGTAGCAAGAATGTATTCATGCTGGGATTCATCCCCGCAAAGAGTGACACTGTTGTAGTGCTTTTATGTCGGTGAGTTTCCCAACTGCATAGTACCAAGAACTCCAAACTCATGCATAAGTGCAGTCAGCCCTGTGCTGCAGCTAGCAAGGACATGTCTTGGAACGCCTCTCTATGGGCACCCCTAATTGATGACAGATCTTTCCTTTCATGGCTCGTGAAGCCTCCCAGCGAAACCGAGCAACTCCGATCTCGTCAGATATCATTCAACCAGATCAACCGCTTAGAAGACCTTTGGCGTGAGAACGCCAATGCCACGCTCGAAGACCTCGAAAAGCCTGGTATCGATGATGAGCCCCAACCTATTCTACTCGTCTACGAAGACGCATATCAGTACCAGAATATTTTCGGCCCTCTCGTCAAGATTGAGGCTGATTATGACAAGCGCTTGAAGGAGAGTCAGACTCAGACTGATATCACTGTTCGATGGGACCTTGGTCTGAACCAGAAGCGAGTTGCGTGGTTTTGCATGCCAAAACTTGAGAGTGGTGAAGTTAGACTCGCGGTTGGAGATGAACTGCGGTTGAGGTATCAGGGCGAACTGCACAAAGCTTGGGATGGAGTAGGACATGTCATCAAGATTCCAAACAGTACGCTTTTTATCTCAGTGGGAATCATTAGTTAATCGTCCTTCCCTAGACGTTTCTGACGAAATCGGGCTTGAATTACGTCGCACTGAGGGCGTGCCTAGCGATTGCACGCACAACTTTGTGGCAGACTTTGTCTGGAAGTCCACCAGCTTTGATAGGATGCAGTTGGCAATGAAGACGTTCGCGGTTGATGAGAAGAGCGTGAACGGTTACATAGTACGTTCGTTCATTTACGTCTTCTTGAAGTAACTAATCCATCGTCAGTATCACAAACTTCTCGGACATGAACTTGCGCCCCAGGTTCTCCGTACGCAGATGCCTAAGCGTTTCTCTGCGCCAGGTCTTCCAGAGCTTAACGGCTCTCAAATGTATGCAGTCAAGAGTGTTCTGCAGAAGCCCATTAGTTTGATTCAAGGCCCTCCCGGCACTGGGAAGACTGTAACTTCCGCATCAATCGTGTATCATCTCGCCAAGATGAATCCCGGTCAGGTTCTTGTCTGCGCACCGTCGAACGTGGCAGTTGACCAGCTCACTGAGAAGATCCATGCCACTGGTCTGAAGGTCGTGCGTCTGACGGCCAAATCCCGTGAAGCCCTGGACTCTAGTGTCTCCTTCTTGACGCTGCACCAACAAGTTGCAAACAGCACTACTCACGTGGAGTTGCAGAAGTTGATCATGCTGAAGAATGAACAAGGAGAATTGAGCTCCAATGATGAGAGGAAATACAAGACGTTAATCAGGCAGTGCGAGAAGGAGATCTTGAATGCTGCGGATGTTATCTGTTGCACGTGCGTGGGCGCTGGTGATCCTCGCCTCAACAAGCTCCAGTTTAGGACGGTTTTGATTGACGAAGCTACTCAAGCTGCTGAACCTGGTGCGGGGCTTTTATACTTTGATCAATGAGTTAATTGACTGATGTGAACTAGAGTGTATGATCCCTCTGGTCCTTGGCTGCAAGCAGGTTGTCCTTGTCGGTGATCACCAACAGCTCGGTCCGGTTATCATGAACAAGAAAGCCGCTCGCGCTGGCTTGACGCAATCGCTCTTCGAACGTCTCGTTGTACTTGGCAACAGACCCATTCGTCTACAAGTGCAGTACCGCATGCACCCTTGCCTGTCTGAATTCCCCTCAAACATGTTCTACGAGGGCACGCTGCAGAACGGTGTCACTGCTCCCGAACGCCTACGCAAGAACGTTGATTTCCCATGGCCCATTGCTGACATCCCGATGTTCTTCTACCAGAACCTTGGTCAGGAGGAAATATCCTCCAGTGGAACATCTTTCCTTAACAGGTACTTTTCATGTTCTTAACTTTCCGCTGTATCTGCTTATCACTGCCCTCAGGACGGAAGCATCGAACGTCGAGAAGATCGTTACTAAATTCTTCAAGTCGGGCGTCCTGCCTAACCAAATCGGCGTTGTGACTCCCTATGAGGGTCAACGTTCCTATATCGTCAACTACATGCAGTTCAACGGATCTCTCAAGAAGGACTTGTATAAAGATATTGAAGTGGCTAGTGTGGATGCCTTCCAGGGACGAGAGAAGGATTATATCATTCTGAGCTGTGTCAGAAGCAATGAACACCAGGGAATCGGTTTCTTGAATGACCCACGTCGTTTGAATGTAGCTCTGACTCGTGCAAAGTATGGGGTCGTCATCCTTGGAAATCCCAAGGTCCTCAGCAAAGTGAGTCGATTTGATGGACGATCTTGCAGTCTGCTAATCGATTCTGGTAGCACCCACTGTGGCACTATCTTCTTACGCATTACAAGGAGAAGAACTGCCTTGTTGAGGGTCCGCTGAACAACTTACAGGCGAGTATGATTCAGTTCAGCAAACCTCGCCGCTCCCTCGTCAAGTCCATGGACCAGTTCCGCCGGCACGAGACAAATGCACGCGAATACATCCCCAATGGAGGAGGTGCAGGCAGGTCTGGCACACCAAGTCGCTTCGATGCTAGTTTCTACCGCACCCATGATGCTCTCGGGTACATACCGTCTGATGTGCAGTCTCTGCGCTCGCAAGCGACCTATTCTTCCGGGCTTCCTATGTTTGCTGCGGCTGGTGGATTTGGGCCTGGGTTACCGCGTGGCCCTGGAGGCGCTGGGAAGCGCAGCACGTATGGCAGCTACGCTAGTTCCATCATCTCCCAGGATGCTGGTCCGCCAAGCACGGCAAGCATCGGCGGCGCTGCTATGGCATTCTCGCAGTCAGACCGCTTGCAGAGGCGGGGCTCGTTCTCCTCTGCTGCCGGTGCTTCTGATATGGCCAGCATCAGCGCGTATGACTACAAGAGCCAAGACGGCACAACGGACATTGACGATGTGAAGAGCCAATATACGGGGACGCAATCGGGCTTGACTGAGTTCTAAACAACAGAGGGCTCTTCAGCTCCCGCCGATTCTATGCGTGTGTTTTACACAATCGCGCGAACCGGTATATGTTGTTCTGGTCCGTGACTTTTGTTGCTACGGTCAACTCGGCCTCCCTCGCACTTCTTGTCGCATCTTGGCAGCCTATCGGTGTCTTCAGGTTATCCTGTTTCTTCAGAGCGAGCCGGTGTGCGTCATGCGACAGCATCATCGCGGCGTACGCGAATACTACAGTTCACCTGTCGTTGTACGTTCTGCATGTTACTATCGTGCTGCCCGCCGCGGTACGCGGTGTTAGACTTTCTTATGCTTGTTCAGATTGGAGACAAGATTTGCACCATGTTCCCTGTATGCGCCACTCTATAGATGTCTTGTCAATACACTAAGATAACCATGCGAGTGATGTGACATGATGAAGACAAAGTACAAACATGTGAGTATCGCACAGGTAGGTATGAATAACTCGCCAAAGCACCATAGAAATGGTGTAATTACAGAAAACCACCAATAATGATAAGAAAAACCACCATACTAACGATGCACTATCGAGAACTCATAGGAAAGTGATGCTCATGCCACACAGCTCACACTCTCATCGACGTCCCCCTCTTGGCCAGCGGAGGTGGAGCGGCGCTTCCACTCGCCCGCTGGGGATGCGATGACGGCGGAGCAGAATGCGATGCATGATCCAGTGGCGGTTCATCACCTGGTATCACCTGGCGGGCTTGCGTGAAGAAAATCTTCGCGTCTCGTTCAGAGATGTTCTCTATGTAGTAGGTATTGCCTGTATTCGTTGATGATTATGAGTCCAGCAGAGGGAGCAGGAAAGGGATATAACTGACCACGTGGCACGATGAACATGCCCCCTGTAGCCACAATGTACTGCGTCTCATGAACTACAGCAACTACCGCGCCCTCGATGACGTAGAAAACCTGCATAGCAAAAGTGCGGTGAATACGATGGAGCGTAAGCGGTAAGGAAGAATACGAACATATGTGTTGTCTTTCGTCCCTTTGCTTGGTTTGCGGCCATTTGGGGGTATGCGAAGGACGCCTGCTGCAATGAAGTCCCCCTCCCCGAAAACTTTCTGGAAGAACCACGCGCCCCCGGCTGCTGCTTTAGGATCAACCTTATTCGCTGTGTAGACAATACCTGAAACAATGGCAATCAAAATAGTACTTCGAGATGCATGATAAAGCAATACGCACGTCTTGACACCGGCTCTTGCGTGGCATAATCAATGACTATGCCGATCTCCTGCGTATCGTCGTCCCAACCCTGCTCGGGGTCGTATGGCTGAGGATTACTGCTCTTTGCGCGTTCACTTCCGCTGCGTTTGCGCTTCTTAGCTGCTTTCCCAAGTGGCTTAGGAGGTTCCTGAGGAATCCGAATGATTTCTTTGATTTGAGGAACGAGCGTATGGCCAGACTCGGGTCTCCCATAGACAACTTTTTCTTGACGCCAGTATTCAAGTGGTTTGTACCTGTACCGTCGACTGCGGCGGACGCCGTCGGGTGGAGGTGAATCTGAGGAGGTATGCATTCGAATGTATGGTGAAGGCGAGGTAGAACGTACTTTCTTCGGTCATCGTAATGGCTCGTTTGGGCGCGCGTGCTCGCGGTTTCTTGGGCTTCTGCTCTTTCTGGTTGTCTTTGCGAAACTTCTTAGGGGGTGGGTCTTCTTCTACTTCTTCTTCCTCGTCCGGCGCATTCTCAACTTCTTCAAGTCTCTGTGCAATGTCGTCTTCAATGCCGTCTTCCTCTTGTTGTTCCGCCTCCACGACTGCACGCTGCTTGCCCTTGTTAACGCTCTTGGCACGTGATGCAACCTCCTCCTCCACTTCTGCGGCGTCGTTCTCTTCCTCGTCTTCATAATTCGCGTGATTGAAACTTACTCCTGCTTGAGAAGGGGTGTCGTTTTCCGGGGGTTCATAGTCAAAGTCTTGATTTGCTGGTTCGAAGTCGGGGTCGGGAGCAGGGTCTTGGCCGGGGGTATCGTTGTATACAGAAAATGACTTAGAGAGCGCAGAAGGACCGGCACCGTTTACTGCAGACGCACGCCTGGACGGCGCGGAGCGCATACGGGGTGAAGGTACCTCGTCAAAGTCAATATCGGACGTCCGAGGGACGGATCGCGACGAGCCCAGTTTACGAGCACTATTGGGCGCCATTTTCGGGGCGTTTGTAAAGTATGCGAGTGGACTACCCTGGTTGCCTGCATGAAATGATGAGAAGGGGCATTATCAGATCATCAGTACACTCACTCTCGGCCAACTCCATGGACATCTCCCCATTCTCATCGTATTCGTCGTCTGGAAGGGGAAGAGCAGTGGCTACAGACACCTTCTTCTTGCGGGACTTGACGCGGGGCGGCGTACGATCGTCAGCTTGTTTCATAAGCTCGTCGAAGGGCTCGAATTCATCTGAGTCGCGGCCGACATATTGTACCGCGATCCCTGTTTTCTTTCCGAGGCGGAGGTCATCAGCGCGGAATGGGATATGTTTCTTAGGTGGACCGCGACGACTTCCAATGCTTGATTTTCTACGGTCGGCCGATTCTCGTGGCATCGTTGGTGACGGCGAGCATGCAAGCTAGAGGAGTAGTGTCGTGAGAAAATTAAACAAGACACGCTTGTCGCGGTTAATGAGTCACGCCTTGTCACGCGTCTGCGTTACCCCAAAGCGGAGGCGCTGAACATTCGATTAGGGGGCAAAGACTTCCGGGAGTTTCGTGCAAGTGAGCCATGCTCTTGGAAGGTGAGGAAAATGATAGTGAAAGTGCGTACATGTACCAACCATTGAAGCAGAAAAATGAGGGACAAAACGTTACAGCCTTTTTCATGATAGCCCCTATTACTTATCCCAAGACACGTGTTGCTATCGAGGCAGCACGTGGTGTCGATTGAATGCATTGAAGAAACCTGGGATTGCCCCAGTGCAGTCATTGGATCTATTCATTTCTCAGCTCCATCGGCTGCCATTATATTACTATTACTTGCCCAGTAGGTTGCTTCGCAGAATATTTCAATGAGCGCTTGGATCTGAGCTCAGAACACAGTAGTTTGAGTGAGTCTGCGAATGGTATTTTCACCTGTCTATAGTCTGACTCACTCTCACGCAGCTTCATCTCTGGCTGATTGATTCTCTGCATTGAAATCTCGTTTGAAAAAATATTTCCACTACACACTCCAAGGTGTGCATTTTAAACCATTTCATACAATCACTGCTCCGGACACATGAGCAGTGAATATGGGCACCATCACTAATACGGGGGGCACAGGGAATGCCGCTACCTATACTATCGATGACGGGGGGAGCGACACCTGGCGCGAAACTATACTCAAGTGTGCGTGGCATGTGATACATGCAATGACAACAAGAAGTCTTTCACTGTCCACCCGGATAGGACTTACGATGTCAGATCCGACCAGAAGCAGTTGCTCACGGTGTGGGTAACGTGTGCGCTGTGTATTATTAATACTCAGCAGTATGCTATCCGCGCTGTTGTATGACGATGTTCGGATTGCCTCCATATCTCCCTCATTGCCACAAGGGGAATTCTCAGAATAGTCGACAAGTGATCTTAGATATCGTCCCTACTGCCACAAGGGGCCCGGGAATTCTACAAATGCCATAGGTGCGAGTGCGACAGTCCATTGAATCTACTACTGCTATTCGTTCCTTAACTCCATTAAATGACATTGTATTACTATTACTACTTGTCCGCTCCACAGAGAATGGGTTCGGTTGGAACTTGCTTCGCATGCCCTCGGGGAGTATTTCAATAAGCATTTGGATCTCAGGATCTGAGCCAGAACACATTCTTCATGCATATAAATATGCGATGTTTAGAAGGTAGTTCCCCATCACTTCTTCAATTGCTCTGAGCGAGTATGTGACCTGAGGCGATATTTCACCCATCTGACCCATCCTCCACGTAGCTTTACTTGCGCGTTGAATTCTCGTTTCAAAGAAATATTTCTGCTACACACTCCAAGGTGCCCATTTAAAACCAGTTCGTAAAATCACTCTAGACACATGAACAGCGAATATGGGTACAATCTCCGTCTTAAACAGAGCTGACTTTCCTACACATCCAGGTCCGCATCGGCATCGAGGGGGACACCGGGAATGACAATTCCTTTATTATCAATCCCGATGGGATCGGATACCTGGTCGCGAAACCACCCCCAAACGTCCATCGTGGTCAATGTGATCTATGACGCCGGACCAAAAATCTTCCGTGTCACTCCAGGTGAGACTTACGTTGTTGTCCCCTGGGTGTTATACTAGTACACTAAATCAGTTGAAGACACTATGGCTTTTGACATGAATCACATTACTGCGGACTTCGAAGACAATTGGTTCATGAAGATAGTAGGAGAATACTCACGTGCGAAGTTGAAGATGGACCCGAATGGCAATCAGTGCCGATGGATCACTTGTTTCAAGTCTTTGGGCGTGTTCGGGCGACAAAACAACGGCATTTTAGAGTTGAGTATCCCTAACTCCATTTCACGACCCCACTGCTTCACGCAATGATTGATCTCGGCACCTTTCCTTTATGTTGATTATTCGGATCGCCTCCACATCGCCCCTATTTCCACAAAGGGAACTCTAAGAATAAGTGTGACGGTTTTGTTAAATTGTGTTCCTATGACTTGTCCGGCCACAGAGAACCGGCTCTGTTACCTTCAAGTTGTCCTCTCGACTTTATAGTGCGCAAGCTTCTCCAATCTCCACGAAATCCAGTGAGGATTGAATCAACGCCGTCACCAAATGTTTCGAATGAACTCATCGACGATCGACCTCCGCCTTGATATCCCCCCGATCCCCACAAGGGCCTAGAATGTCATAGGTGACAGTTCATTGAATCTGCCACTCATTTCTTAACTCCATCAGGTGTTGTCTTGTCCGGTCCACAGAGAACCGGCTAGGCTACTTCGCATGTCAAATATTTCTTATGCAACTCCATCAGATGTTCAAGTTATTGTATTACGATTACTTGTCCGGTTCACAGAGTAGCCGACTTGATTGCTTTGCATGTCCTCGAAGAATATATCAATGAGCATTTGGATCTGAGCTTAGATTATATTCTTTATGCATATAAATACAGCATGTCTCGAATGTAGTTCCCTATCACTTTTTCAAGTTCTCTGAGTGAGTTCTGTAACCTAGAGCGATATTTCACGAATCACCTGTCTAACCCTCTCTCCACATAGCTTTACCTCCACATTGAAGTCTCATTTCAAAAAAAAAATCTCTGCTACACACTCCAAGGTGCGCATCCTAGACCTGTTCATAAAATCACTCTGGACACATGAACAGCAAATATGGGCGCCATCACCATCTTAAACAGCACTCACCACCCTATCCAGGTCCGCATCAGTAAAGCTGAGGGGGACTCCGGGAGTGACGATTACTATCCTCTCGGTCCCGGGGCATCGGATGCTTGGTCGCGAAACCACACTCAAACGTGCACCGTGCTCGTTATGGGCCCTGAGGGCGGACCGAGGTCATTCCATGTCACCCCAGGCCAGACTTATGTTGTCGTTTGATTCAGGCTAGAAGTAGTAGTATGATGTGTACGTTACTCGTTGTATGATGTTGATGAAGTTGCAAAGAGAGTCCATCTGGAAATTGTATTGCGGTCATATAATCTGTATAGCTTGGGTAAGAGACATAGAACACATAGGTAAGTCCCCCCGACCTGGGTGCTATGTTATAGGCTGCCGCCGCCACAGCGCCACAGACTTCCGTCGCACAGTATCCGGCTAGCCTCCTAGCCTCATGTTACATAGAGCAATATACTTTTGTCCAAATGCCAGTGCTCGCCGCTTATTCTCGCATTAAAAAAACATTTTGAAATAACGCTGTTGTCTTGTGGCCAGGTGCAGAGCTTTAATCAACATTAAGTACGGTCCCTCTGGAGTTTGAAGTATCAAACTGCGAGGTACGAACAATGACGCCAGCATGTGACCTGAAAGTATGAACGGGAGGCATATCAGATCGTTAGTACGCTCACTCTCGGCCAACACCATGGACACCTCCCCGTTCTCGTCGTATTCGTCGTCTAGAAGGGGAGGCACTAGTGGCTACTCTTCTTGCAGGACCTGACACAGGGCAGGGTCAGCTTGTTCATAAACTCCTCGAAGGGTTCGAATTCATCAGAGCCGCAGTCGACATATTGCACTGCGATCCCTATTTTATTTCTGAGGCGGAGGTCGTCAGCGCGGAAGGGGACGCGTTTCTTTGGTGGACCGTGACGACGTCCTGTGCTTGATTTTCTGCGGTCACCATTCATCCACGAAGCAAATCGACCGATTAATGAATCACGCCTTGTCACGCGTCTGTGTCACGTATCACCTTGCATTGGTGGTCACTAGAATATTGATATAAGTATACGAAATGACTATGGTTTCTGGCCCTTTTTCAGTAACCCGTCTAGAATGTCCAATGTCACCGTACTATCCGTCGCCTGCTCCACGACATTATCGTACCACCGCTTGGGTCGCGCTGTAAGGCTGTTGTAGTTGTAGTTGTTGTAGTTGGCGAAAGATTTCGGTTCGGCCGCGATGTACTCGAGTGAGCCGGGTCTGTGAGAGTCGCTCTTGGAATGGCTCTCCGCATCGCAGGCAGACGCATCCACCGATATCTTCGCCGCTTTCAATCCCTGCCGCTTGCCCACTACCTCCGGCGCCCGCTCCAATATCACGGAATCAGGTCTGAACTTGGTCACTCCAGTTTTAGTCGCGTCGCCCCAAACCATCGCATGTGTTACTCCTTGTTTCTTCTGCCGCACGACGGTGCCCATGCCAGCGTATGACGCCACGAGATATATCGGCCTTCCTTTCTCGCCCTTCACCTCTTCCACAATTCGTCCCTTCCGTTCCTTTGTGGAGAGGAACGTTTGAAGTGGTGTGAAATGGGAATAATGGAGACCTGCAGAGCTATGTGGGACACTCTCCAGGGAACATGACCAAGGTTTCTGTCGTGCCTTCTGCGACTCCCATACTGCGAAGTCATTAAGGTCAATGCGTGATAGGTCGAGGTCAATTTTTTTCTTCTCCTTCCTCTTCTTACGAGGGGCTTTTGTCCCTTCGGATGTTTCGTTCGACGCTTCGACATACTCCTTGGACACTTCAACATTCTCCCCAGACGCTTCAGCCTTCTCCTTCTCCTTAGCGTCTTCAGCCTCCTTCTTGGCCGCTTCCGCCTTCTCAATCTGCTTGCGTTTGTACGCAAAGAAGTTCCCGCGCTGGCGCCGGATGTGCACGAGATACTGCTTGAACTCCGTGTTGGACATGGCGTGGATATTGGGAACAGTAAAGGGGAGCCGATTCAGATAATCGGACTGATATGGCGCGTACTCCGAGTCTTCCATATCAGCACCGGTGTCATCACGCTGCGAGCGAGTTGTTGGCGTTAACGGAGTTTCGGGGTTCATCTGCAGCTCATCCCAGTTCTTCATCCACGAGGCTTGGGGCTCCGCAGAGTTCCATTCTGTCTGCTGCTCAAGGGTATCAACAGCCTTTACAGTGATGTAGGCGCCACGTCTGCGGAGGGGGAGTGGACGCTTGAAGCCCCAGTTGCCGCGGTAGGCATCACCACCGTGTGTGGTATAGACTTGGGCGATTGTTGGGTCAAAGGAAGAGAACTTAGAACGCTTGAGAAGTGTAGCGAACGGAGATTTTGAGACCTGTGCAGCGAGAGCCATCGAACCACCACTTGGTGCTCGTCAGAGAAGGTAAATTTCCGCTTTCCCAAACACTTGCCAAAATTGGACAGGCAAGCGGCTTTGTAGTCCCGCTCGGCATCTGCCGACCTTATTCAAAACCTTTTTCTTGTATGGGCGATTTCTCAACTAAAACCACGACGTCCAAATTACTGTTTATCCTCTGCTTCACGCAACATTCAAGGATGGATAGTCCAGACAAACGTCGGGGATTGACTTGTCGTCTCAAAAACAATCTTTGCTGAATGTTCCTCCCATTGGTCGAGGGATGAGGACGCAGGATCACCTGGAGATGCCTACACCTTTTTGTTAGTGCAGTGTTGTAGAATGCAATAAAATCGTAAGTCAAGCATATTACTATGATGGTTTGGGCTGTGATGGACACCGATGGATGCCAAAGAAGATCATCCTGGTAAAAAAACACATCCCGCTTCCATGGGGAGTCCCTTGATGTATCAGGGTGTTTGATGCGGTTTTGATTTGAACCGTACAGACGGATGGATGTGGATGGAGAAATAAAGGCGAGGCTGAGGCATAGCATTGGTGTCCATCTAGCGAAATGGAAGTTTTCAGGATGGGCTAATGATTTCTTTTGTAGTAACGTTTGAACTTGGACTAGATCGTGTTTGGGCAATGAACACGTTTGCATGTCAACCGGTTGATGGTTTCCGGTGGATAAGTTTCATGTGTGTGGTGGGTTTGTTTGTTATTTTCCGTAGTACTTGTCATGTCCTGCATGTAAATGTGTTGTATCAACCTTGTATGAAGCAGAGAAAAAGCTGCTGGATAACATAATTCGAAGTTTGATGCACTGAGGTCATTTGTCAAGTGACCTTCTAGCGTATAGCCGAGGTTTGGTGAATGTTGTGATTTTCTTCCAAACGCCTTCTTTTCGTCTTGTGCCTCCTCCAACCTCTTTCCTACCCGTCTGCATCCCTGAACACGTCCGCTATTGACGATTGCGCTTTCTTGACGACCTGTGCTCAATTTTTTGGTCGCCAGACTTGTTAGGCAGTTCACGTACCAGGGACGAATCGGAGAAGGTGCTTTTCCTGGACGATTTGCGTTTGCAATTCCGTTCTCATCTCTCTTTCACCACAACATCGAGCAGCTTCCTGCCGCCTTTCATCATATTTCTTTCCAATCCACGAGTCTACGCGAATACCCTGAATATCCAACCTTAATACACGAACCATCCGACCAACCGCGCCCGTTGAAAAAAACGGAACACAAGAAGTAGTCAACCCGTGGCTCCCTTCTACGTCGTGCTGATCCTTCGTCCCGCAGTGCCTTCTTCATCTTCCCATGAGATGTACCATCGTGCATACCCCTCCATTCGCTCTGTACCTTCATCCTCAAACATCCTGGGCATGACAACTCCCAGTCCGCGCCTCGCTCCCCTTCTTCCTCCTTCAGGTCTTCATGGCCTTTCACCCAAATCCTCCGGTTTGCTTCTCAACCAGCACCTAAATGCTGCTCTACCAGAAACTGTTGCCAGACACCCAACTATCTGTGGAATGCCTCTCAAATACGTGTCGTGAGTTCAACCAAGTCTTCCGTTCCTTCGTCGCAGCTGATTTTATCTTACCAGGCTCATCACGCTCGCTGTTCAAAACGCGACCCTGTCCATTGTGATGCACTACTCCCGCGTATCCACTCCTCCACACTTGGCTTATTCACCTGCAGCTGCCGTACTACTAGGCGAAGTCCTCAAAGGGTCTATATCGTTCGTCATTGCACTATGGAGAGCGATTGACGCAGGAGAGACGCATTGGTCATCCCGGAAATCATTCAGTGGCCTCGTACTCTCCTTCTTTCCTTGGTCTGCCCCGTTCCGCCAAGTATGCAGTGAGATTTTCAGTATTGATTGTTGGAAGCTGTCCATACCGGCTATCCTTTACGTCGTCCAGAACTCTTTGCAGTTCGTTGCCATTGGGAATCTACCCGTTGCTTCCTTTCAAGTCGCATACCAGATGAAAATCCTGACTACCGCTGCGTTCTCGGTCGCCCTCCTCCGGAAGACACTCACCTCGACGAAATGGTTGTCGTTGTTCTTCTTGGCGATTGGTGTTGGTATCGTCCAGGTGCAGACAACGTCGTCAAATAGCGGCATGCGGGAGATTCGCGTAGGGAGTGCGCATGACGCCGCACCACTGCACATTCATATCATGAGCCCACTCAAGGGCTTTGGTGCGGTCACTGCTGCCTGCTTTACATCCGGCCTTGCAGGTGTCTACTTCGAGATGGTGCTCAAAAACTCCAAGGCAGACCTCTGGGT
Source organism: Rhizopogon salebrosus TDB-379 (assembly GCA_029603245.1). Classification (NCBI taxonomy): domain Eukaryota; kingdom Fungi; phylum Basidiomycota; class Agaricomycetes; order Boletales; family Rhizopogonaceae; genus Rhizopogon; species Rhizopogon salebrosus. Next base: position 115,903 of record MU837177.1, read on the forward strand.
GCGCAATGTCCAACTCTCGCTCTTCTCCCTCCTCCCGGCCCTCCTCCCTATCCTCTACGGCCCTTCGCATCCACCTTCCATAAGTTTCTTGACTTTCCTCTTCCGAAATTTTGGTGGATGGGCATGGGCCACAGTGGCGATACAAGTCTTTGGCGGACTGGTGACCGCTGTTGTGATCAAGTACTCGGACAATATCTTGAAGGGGTTCGCGACATCATTATCTATTATCCTCTCCTTCCTCGCCTCCGTCGTGCTCTTCGACTTCCACATCACCCCCTCCTTCATTATCGGCGCATCGACGGTGCTCGCAGCCACTGCGATGTACAACCAGCCTGCATTGCATGAGCCAAAGTTATCGTCTTCGATCGGCGGCGGTAGTACCAAGCCGTTTTCTGATGCGCCTCTCGGCCCTGATGACCCCATCATTGGCCAGTTCCCATCACAGAAGAAGTCGTCGCCGTTTGGGAGCCCCCGAGCTATTGCCAGTGCCCTCGGCCTTGCAGAGAAGCCCGCGAGTGCCCCGGAGAGCGATTACTTCTCAGAGACTGAATCAACCGCGCGATACCTCAACGCACCATACGGTTCGCCCTTCCCGTCACGCACGCCAACACCCAGGCCGGAAGAGCTACTGTGACCGGCATACCAAGAACATAAAAGAAACATATCCGAACTATCTACTACTATACGACCTCTTATGATGGTTCTTTGAATATACCCTTTCCCTAGATCTTTGCAAGCCTTTTTTTCCTACAGATATTGCATTGAGCCATCGCACCACAATCTCACCAACAGGCGAATCTGATTATTTCATGGTTTATTATATCACGTTTTTCCCCCTCGTTCACGGCCAGTCACGCTACGCTTTGTCCCTCACCCCCAGCGCAGTCTTCTAGTCATACAAAATCCTCGTGCGTATTTCCTCGTGGTTTTATTGTTCATGTTCATGACCTTGTTCATTCATTCATTAGGATATTGCATTTTTGCTTCTTTTGCTATCATGACACACGCAAAAGTACCTGCGGTTGGCTGATGAACTTTTTTGAACTTTCGTAGAGTATCAATCTTTGCTGACATGTCTAATGTTAGTGTAATCGGGACTGAGAATTTACTTTTGCTATATTGCTTGCTGGGAC